>MNPL01002050.1:0-30860 GCA_002081605.1 Tropilaelaps mercedesae
TATATATATATATATATATATATAATATAATATATTAATATATTTCGACTACGCATGCGGTATTGCATCTTCTAAGAAAGGAGATAATTAGCGTTGAACTGAAGATTAATGAGGAAAAATGCCTGCTTTTAGGGGCGAGTATTATGCACGTAAGTGCGAAAACATATTGCCCCTTCTTCTCTTTTTTATAGAATACCATCCACACAATATTCCTTTAGGGTTGGTGTCAACCTGCTCTCTGATGATTTATGTATGGTATTGGGAGTATACCATGCACATATAGTCTTCACGGAACAGATGGAAGCATAAGCGGTGTATCAACTTTATTATCATGCACAGTGCTTAAAAACGAATCAATCAATACTGAAGAATGTTGGGCATATACATGGTAACCCGTACTTAGTGTAACTCTACTATATTAAAACACATGTACGAATATGTCCGTGTATAAATACGTGCACAATTGGTATTTACGTATCTTAATATGTATCAGATTCACGTTCGCCACAAGTTATTCACTTGTAATATGTAGATATTTGAAATAAGGCAGACGCCGAGGATAGTCATTTTATGCTAACATGCACAAGTACGAAAACGTAAACGAAAACAAAAAAAAGCGTAATACCTTCTTGTTTTAGTATACGCTGCATCCAAATTTGAATAGAAGGCACATGGTAGAAATAGAGGACACCAACACACTTAGCCGAGAATGACGCATAGGTTAAATTACACTAGGACAGTTATTTTTATTGAAATGAAAATAAGAAAACCAAACAGACAGTTATATATTGATACAAAGTATTATTTTATTTCACCAAGTACGCCCGTTAAGTTTTTAGCACAACTTAAGTTAACATAATTTACCGATACACAGGTGCAGTTTACCTAGGATGTATACCTATATAGAGGAGCCTCCGTCGACACCGTCCGGTGCGCCTGGCTAACCCTGATCGCCAGTGTCCTTTGGGCCGATCTGAGTGCATCCCTATTCTTTGCCGTTCGCAAAGTCATGTCACTTCAGATAGGCGCTACATATAGCCCAGTAGCCTCAGCTACGGAAGCTGGTAGCCTGAGGTTGCTTCCCGATGCTCCAGCAACCTTTGGCAGAACACGAGTTCCCAGGGCGACCCGCTATGTTTTTACGGAAACGTATGTCACATGTGCCAATACAGATAGCTCAGTGTTGAGGACGATCCTGATGCACTTCGCTTCCTTCCCGATTTGGACCAAATGGCTCGCTATCACAAGGTTGACTCCCTTTGTCCGCTTCCGGCCTGTTAGATACAGGACTTCCGTCTTGTCCGGCACCAGTCGAAAACGACCGCGATCCATTCACTGGACAACCTTGCCCAAGGCACCATTGGCCGCGTCCTGTAGGGCCCTGTATTTCCCTAGTTCATGCTGTTAAAAGCATTTTTAACATCTAGGAGAACCGTACGCACAACGCCCCTAGTTTTAAGCGATTTTTTGCGTCCCTTTCTAGCTCTGTTCAAAACTCGTTTCAAAATACTTTCATAGTATCCAGGAGGCAAATGGGTCTGTAGGCCAAGGGGCCCGTGCCTTTCCCTAATTAGAAATTAGCACCAGCTCCGCCCTCTTCCATTCCCTCGGAAATCCACCCTCCTTTAGAAGCCGATTAACTACCCTTCGGAAGAGACCCGGCCATTCTCAAACCAAGAGTTTTGCCACTTTCAGTGGTATGCCGTTCGGACCCGGAGCCCTGCCCAGTGCGAGCTGTTTTTTTCACTCTTCTAGCTCTTCTAAGGTATATCCCTTGAATACACGTGGAGGCCTTCCCCTTCATCCCTCGCGGGCTACTTCGGGAAGAGGACTGAGATCGTCTCACGCACGTTTTGGGAATGTTTTAGAGAGGGGCTCCTCAGTTTCCCTCTAATTATGCTGTATGGCAGACCCCAGAAGTCCTTGTCGACCGCGTTTGTGAGTGCCTTCCAAGCTTTCCTCTTCCCCCTGGATATGAGGCTCCATAATTGCCTATGGGCTTCCCGATGTTGCTCCCATTGTTCCTCTATGCTGGCTATTCTTCTATTCCCCTTCGACGCAGGCTTCTCTGCCGTCCTTTTTCCCTGGGGCAAGTCCTTCTGAGCATGAAGCAGGGTTTCCGGAACAACCACAATCTACCCGCTTTACCAGTACTTTGGAGCACGACCCCCCTCATTCCTGCACAATCAGTCGGGCCTACTATTTGACACGCCCGCGCCTCTATCCTAATGACTTCATCTGCCCCTATCTCTCCCTCCTTTTCGTTCAGCCATCTACAACCGTTGTTAATATCCTAATAGCACGTCCATGTTCAGTTTCCGCATCTGCCACATTTGGCGGGCGGTGGTGCAGTTAATGGAACTCCCCCTTCAATTTCGAATCTACTGTACCTATAGTCACTCAGATTTTCTTCCCTCTTCGACCCGCCATTTCTTTATCCTTTGACCATCGACTCCGAAACAACCTTGAAATCCAAGGAAGACTCTTGACCTCCCCGGGAAAAGGTAGGAACGTCGTCGTCATTAGGTATCAACAAGTTCCGCTCCGCAAGCCATTCCACTAGTACTAGCCCCCTATTCGATGTGTGTTTACTGCCCCGTGACTGACTGGACGCATTGAAATTCCCTATTACAAATCTTGACTGTCTGTCAATACTTTCCCGCAACCCATCCGAAAATTTCTCAAATTCTACAAATCCCCTGTTCGGTCAAAAATAGCAGCTGTAAAAGACCGTGATTCGATTTATGTCCGCCCCGGAGAACCCCACCCCGGGCCAAATTTCCTGACCGGCCTGTCCCGTTCAAATCCGGTCCACCATTCCGCTGTATCTGTTTCCCCATCTGATACCCATCCCGTTTGATTATTCCTGCTCAGCGTCACAGTTCCTCATTAAATGGCCCTCCCCAGCGCCTGTGGCAGACTTTGGTGGCTCTTTGTGCTTCCTTGCATTTAAGTGCCCTGTTGCCTGGCTTTTGACAGTTGAAGCAGGTCGAAACTCTGGCCCACTTCTCTGGCCTGCACCACCGGGCTTCTAGGCGAACGGTCCTGTGCTGCACGAATCACTGTGTCACTTACCGCGAAGCGAGCACCAGTGCACGTTAAACCTCCGCTATGGTAAGCTTCGACTCCATCGCCCTGATCGGCACCTTCTTGGAAGAAGAGAGCGCTTTCCTGATGGCGGTCTCCACCTTCCGTTTATTCAAAAGCAGGTCCACCCCCAAAGAACAAGCCTTCCGGAAGAAGGCGCCTTTCTGCAATCTGCTTGCAGCTCCGTGTTTTTACAGATTGCCTCTGTTATTTCTTTTCCCACTCCCTCGCTATGTTCCTTTAGTTTAATGATAACATTTCCCCCGGCGTTTTTACTTATTCCCCTTAAGCTGACTTCCTCAAAATCTACGAGCTCCCGTAACCCTCGAACGGTTTCCGCAAAGCTTTTTCCCCCTTGGTCTCAACTTTAATAGTGCTTGGAGTGTACCAGTTTGCAACGGAGGGAATTGTTACGTACGTAATTCCCGCTGTTGCCCTAGAGTAGATTTATATCTTGCTCTTCCTGCTACTCTTCTACTCTTCCTGCAGCAAAGCTCTAGAGCTTTTTTCGCCATAACCGACTGCTTCTCCTCGGTCATGTGTACCGGAGGCGGTCGCTCTGCCCAGACTCCAGCGCTCTTTTGAACACAGTTTGCAACAACTACCAGGGTCTCTGAAACTATGCCTCTCCCCCGCCGTCTATAACCCCTATTAACAGCGCTTGTAGGGAGGACGACAATGCTCGGTCGGTGACACCATCAATGACCTCTATGGCATCTGGGTGTTAAAGACCAGCGCATTGCCCACGTCTAGATTTCTCACTTTCCTCAACGAGGGAAACAGTCTGGCAAGAATGTCTATGGCTTTATTATCTTTTTCACCTGCCTGTTATCACCAACGCTCGGACTCTCCTGGGCTTTTATCGTGGTATGTTTTACGAATTTCTTTGGCCATTCCCATTTGATCAAATCGACTTCTTGTTCCAAATCGGTAGTTCCTCGTACTAGCTTCTCCAACTCCCAAATTTTTTCCTCGTTCTTTTGCGTATAGCAGCTAGGGCATATGTCACCCCAGACCGTGCACCAGTTTTATTTTTCCTTTTCCTCCTTCCCTATTCACTCTCGCGCCCTTCAGCTTGCTGATGACGCTTGGGAGTGAATTTACTGATTTCTTGATATGTACCCTTGATAGACCCTTCAACTTAGCTATATCACTCTCGAATGCCATAATTACACCACCCAGCTGGCATTCCCTGGTCTTTAGCAACACTCTGGCCGCTTCAAGCACGTCCTCCCTGCTTGGTGACTCTAAAATTTCCCAATTTTTTCCCGTCTTAACGGCTCCTTCTGTAACCATATACGAGGCTTTTTCCCATCTCCCTCCCCCCGCGCCTAAGATTCAAATGTTTTGCTGCTTTCAGTGGTGTTACCTTCTCTAGACTAATTAGTTTCCTCGATTTCGCGCCTGATACCGACAGCTCACTGTGTCTTCAGCTGGGCATCGCTCCGCCTGTGTCGGTGTGCTGGCTATCCCACCCCTCTTGAACGAATTGACCGACGTGATCCAGTCTTTCTCATGTTCCTCCGGAGCCTCTTCTGACTGGGCTGAGCGGAAACACCATGTTGCCGATGGCGCTTTATCACCGTTTTATTTTGATTCACAATTGCGGTTTTTTTCTCATGCAGTATTTGTTGAGCTCAGTACGATCCCCCTATGATTTCCTTGCGGGTGAGGATCAGCAGCCATGTTGTCCGTGAGATCTTTCGACGCATGATCTCGGTGGAACCCCCCTAAAGATGCTGCAGGGTCCCGTTCGGTCTATTAGGAAATATCAATCAAAATTATACAACGGATAAGAGCATCCAGGTGCTAGTTTGGCTAGAACTGCTCATATATTAGCTCAAACTATCCATCGGCCAGGTGTGCCGTCCTGTTTTTCCACTGTATCCTTACGCCTAAAGACTTGCGTGCGATCGCTTTTCATATCACTATGAGACCTCCACCGTTGAAACCTAAGGCTTTTTTATCGGGTTTCGGGTAATGTTAGTGGCACTAGCATATCACTGCAACTATTATGCTATACATATGCTATACATTGTATTGCATATGTGTATTAACCCCAATCGCACAAATCTAAGATCTCTCTGTTCTATAACTGGCAAAAACTAACCAGAACAATTGATGAGTGCTACTCCGTCCTCGCGTATTTTTCTCTGATAACCTTAACTGGTAAATCTGAAAGCTATTTTGCAGATCGGTCAGGTGAGTCGTGTACTTCCAAGCACAGCATTGCAGAGACACATACAATCCAATTTTCTCTGTTTACTCTCAGTGACAAAAATTGAACCTTCCAGAACATACCTGGTGGCCCAAATTAGGATAGTCTTAAAAATTAAAGCGCTCAAATTAAAGCTAATTAGCAAACATCCCGAACGTTCAGTTATCTTATGTTCAATGTAGGTCGTCTTCGTCAGCCCTTATCTCATCAAAATTGTGTCTCTATTGAAGGTTAAATATCTGTGATAGCAAATGTATTTATTACCAAAAAATGCGGTCCTTCATTGTGAGGAGGTTGCATGAGCTTTGATGCAGTGCCAGGAGCTATTCGAAAACAAAGCAGTAGGTCCAGATATATCAGTCAGTAAATTCTGACTGATATATTCGATTACGACTGTCCCAAGTTCCAACTCGGAAAACTTTATCTTTAGATATGTTTCTAAAAATCATAACTATAACATAATTATGATTATCACTGTTTCAGCACTATTTGAGCTGAAACAATGGAGATTAAATAGTGATGATACCTTATAATTTGTGTATACCGTCTGAAAATTATGTACACCAGTTATTAATTTGACACAATAATTATTTGATTGCATACACGAAATTTTATGGCTGTCATTACAAACCACATTATTGTAATAATTTCATCGAACGAAACAGAGAATTCTATAGTATTCCGGCTACATTCACATAACGCGTCAGCCGCCAGAAATCAGAACAAGTCTGTTTTACAAAAAGTTGAAAGTACTTCTACATAAAAACGCAACATATCTGAATGAATGGTTAAGTTGAAATGGTTACCAAAACCAAAGCTCTTCTATTTAAAGAAGAGCTCATTCTTTCATTCTGTCCTCACACAAACACTAGTATATTTGGAATGCGATACCAGGAAGGCCTAAAACAGGTTAGCTATGACAGAGGACGTGCGTTGGATAGGTGATGAAAATATAAATAATCCGAGTTATTGAAGCTTTAAATATAATTTTATGAAATGCCTATGATGGACTATAGGGCGTTTACAAGATTCCTGTATGCTCATGGCGAAACTTACCGTTATTGATCTCCTTCCTTTGAATGGAATCGATCCATGATTTACCAAATCCGATTGCTTGTGCTGTTCTGGCAATTTAGGGGTAAGCAATTGGACTGACGCAGAAAATCGAAGCACCACAAGGCGATAAAACAAGATTCCCAGTAACAGTTAAACTAGTTTATTTTACAAAGGCCAGGAACCAAAACGGATGCAAATGAAATAGTTTGACCTGTGGTTTTATTTATACTGTCGAAGTTAGTAGTTTAAGCCGGCGTGATAAACCATAGTTTTTAACTATAATTTTATGTATTTTCTTCTTACTTATAAATGAAAGTATCATTATACAAACTTCACGTGATTTCACTAAATAAAATATTTGTAATAAATGAAAATTCACCAAGTGAGCGTATAAATGGCTCTGCAAGTGAATATTATTTGAATTGAACTAACCTAGTCATACTTCCTATTCACATATTTAATGGAATTTTTAATACGAACAGAAATGTTTAAATGTGTAAAGAAAATACTTGAATGTTGTATGATCCTGTGTCTGAATGGTACAATTTTAACATTACAATAAACAAGAACGTTTTATTTTACCGTTGTGGACCAATCTCTTCGCGATTACTCTTGCTATATGCCAAGGGAAAGTGAATAGTTATCTGTAAGCCGATGTTTGAATGTCTCATCAGCATAAAGGTAATATGCACAGCTGGGATCAACGTCTGTTGCAAGTGGCATTTGATAATAAACTATGGACCCAAATTAGAATGTGAGCGCAAAAATGCTTTGTTCCGCTTAGGTTTGGTAAGCGGAGGTGTCGAAAGTGAAAGTACTTTTTAAAATGCAAGTTTCAAGCTTGCCGCAAACTGCCCTTCCGGTATTAAGCTTTTAACTGCTTGTATGCGTCAATCAGCCAGCATGAGTCAAGTGCGCCACTAGTTTTTAGAGGCTGGTGCTTTGCCATGCAAGACACCCCTCGGCTCTAGAAGAAGTTATTTAATATAAAAGATTTCATATTTTCAAATAATGGGGGGGAGAATAATTTTAAGATTTTTTTATTATTTATATTATGATTAGTTGTTATTTTAGCAGAGGTTAAGCGAACACCTTTTGATTTATCAGAAGGTGAATCTGAATTAGTATCTGGATTTAATGTTGAGTATGGGGGAGTTTTATTTGCTTTATTTTTTCTTTCAGAATATGGTAATATTTTGTTTATAAGATGATTAACAGTGAAGATTTTTTTTCAACAGTAGGAATTTTTTTTCAAAAAGGAAAAATTTTTATAGTTTGTCTATAGCTATACGAAAACTACGTGTGTTTTGTGTTGGTTTCCAGTTATGTGTAGGTATGCCTCAACACATCATATAAAGTTAGTTCCATATAACCATAAATTTTACAGCGACCTTGCACAACTACCGGTAGAAGCCTTTTGATCTATTAAACGCTTTATTTGGTTTGGTTTAAGGAAGAATTTTTTGTTTTGATAATAACTTTAGTTCTTACAATTTACCATGAATTTGAGCAATCGTGCAAACAATCGGGCAAACCAATTAACACCGCAAAAAGACACAAATATGTTCCACATTATTTTTGTTCTATTTCAATACATAATTCCAGTAACGACTAGTGCGAATGCTTGCGAATCATCTGTTCTTTACTGCAATCTTATTAAGGCATATAGCACGATTATTTATTATTCGTGTAATTCATTTTTGTGTAGATTTTTCTTTCTGAGAGCCACATGCATTCATTATCAAATTATATGAACAGCACCGATGAGGGTTGTGCTTGCCAAACTTAATGCATTTCTTCTAGCCTAATGTGTCATGCTCTTTCTATACTCCCTGCTGTTGACACGGCCTTAATCGACACCCATATTAATTGGTGGAGCTATTTCGGAAAAAGATCGACAGATCTCGTTTATTCCCCATCTGCCTGTTCGCGGAGTGTTGGCGCCTGAAACTTGACACCAGAGCTGAGAGAGCAAAGTTTGAGGATTCTGAATTACATCAATTCGGGACTGTGCGTTGATTAAAGGTGAGAATACCTTGCAATGTAGCTCTAATTAAATGAATAAATAGTTTATGGGGTTTTATAGATGATATTATGTACTTAATTGAATTATCTTGGACATTATGAGCATCACACACAGTACACTTTAAACAATACTATTCTAGGTCTTCAAACCATTATTTTTTACTCAGGAATGGGCATCCACTTCAACGGAGTTCTTTAAATCCTTTTACTTTCCTTGGACCATGTTAGTTTCCAAGACTATTTTTCAGGAAGAATGCATGATGCTCCCGGGCTTACTATTCACCCTATTCTTACCTAGCGCACGAAAAGCATTCTTTAAATGACTTGTGAATCAGTTACATCAAATAAGGCCAAACCTTCATTTGCTCTTAATCAGAACTCTTCAGTTTGATTCTTAGCTGTAGTATTTAAATTTTCTTAAATTTCGTTTCTATTACGAATTTCAGTGTATTATGCGCTTTCAACTTTACTGTTTTATCGGTGAAAAATTCTAGCTAGACCTGCTGGTTCGCTCCATGGCTTGAAGAGAATTGTTAAGGCGAGCAACCAGAAAAGGCTACATTTTTGTTTATTAAACAGCCGGTGCCTGGCTATTTCGTGTACATCCCTATCTTCTACTGGTACGAAGGTTTCATACATTGTCATTTTTGGCTATTCTGTGATGAATCAAATCTACTCGATAGCAATACTTTACTGTTGCGGCATCCTCATTCTCATCAAGTCTACGCAAGTTAACGACTTTGTTCAAGAAGTCGATTAAATAAACAACAACAAGATGAGAAGAGAGTTTTAGTTCCACTACGGAGCTTTGACGTGTTTTTCGAAGGAAGTGAGATGCCGGCCTGCGGTAATAGAATGTACGGTTGAGGCGTAGGTTTAGACGTGTGTAACTTCTGCTTTTTGTTCACAAAGTCTATCGGTGATACTTTTTCCAGCTTCGCCGATACAAATGGCGTTGCAATCAGCACAATTCGTTCAGTGCAGTCACTACTCCACGTCTTGCCACCGTTTCCTTCTAGCGCCGCTCAGGTAAATAAAAATAAGGTGCCCGAATCTGATATTGACGATGAACGTGAGAAAGCGCTCCATCACAGAGCGCCATATACTGCCGCATACTTAATTCCTTTTACACGCATGCACAACTGCGGCCACGCACCTTGTCAGCAACTATTATTTTATTATACAGATTTTAATCTTGTAATATCGTACAATGGCTTACTTTTCTTTGGCTCACTGCAACATATTGTCAATTTAGTGACCGTGCTATAAAAAAATGGCTTTGTCAAAAATTGCTCGCATATTGTCATCGCATACATCTACGTGGTATGCAGTGACAATATCCTTTCCTTATACAGATGGCATTCATGTTTCCCTCTCTGTTTAGGTAGTGCTTGCATACCCAGTTAGGACGTTCTATTTCGACCTGTAGCTTAATGTGCGCCAGTACCGTTTGAGCACCTATCTCGTTCTTCCGCCTCGACGGCGCTTGCAGTTCCCGTGATTCTAGTCCACTTCTGACCTAATCTTTTTGTAGCACGTTAATATTGCACGCCTGTACAAATGAGGGATTGAGCTTACATGCACAAAAAATGTATAAACCAGACAAATATGTAAAGCCTTGACAGTAAAATAAAAGATCGAGAACCATCAAACAAACATAGACGCAGGAAATGTGCGATGGTTACTTGTTTATTTATTGTATAGCTGACTTTTTGAGCATTGTATGACAGGAACCAAGTGGCCATCATTTTCCCGGATACTGCATCTGCAACCGTTAAATGTTTAACAGACATTCTTTAGACAAAGTCGTTAGAGAAGGATGTACCATACACGCAAATACGGTTGCCGTTATGAAAGATTGTAAGAATGCATTAGAATGTAAGTCATAACAGCAAACATTATTTGTCCAGCCTTTAATCCAAAAGTAGCAACTAATGAAACATAGTTAGTTCATTAGTTTGTAGACAGTTTCACGTGAATACGCCATATTTGATGATAAAGAAAAGATTACGTGAATGTTTTTTATCCAAACCTTAAAAACTTGTTTAAATTTGAGCATAGAATCGACGGCCCTAAATCATACCATTGGCGGGTCGTTGGGTGACCGGATCTCCCTTACAGATATCGTGCCGGGTTCTATAACCTCACCGGGTTTTATAACAGGGTTCTATAACCTCATGCATCTGTTTCAGCTGAGAACTTGTAGGAGAACATTGTGTTAAAAGAGTTGACAAATAGATAGCAATTACAGACAACACTGTTTTAGCGAATTTACCGTGTACCGTTAAACATCATGGAAAAGGTAGGCACTTTTTTGGAAGAACCCAGGAAATTATAACAAAATCCTTAAAGGTTTGCTTGAAGATTACTAAATGGTTCTTATACTACATATTGAGTGTGATACAAACAACAAGGCTATCAAAGTGTTTTTTCTAAAACGAAACTGATTCGCACGCTGGTTTCACGGAGTAGTATTTATCACGGTGATGCAGAACTATGTTTAGGGGTTGAATACTACGCAGAAAAGAATATGAAGGTAAATGTGAATGTATGCCTGATTGAAAATATTAGCTCTACGACAAAACAAGTTATCTCTTTCACTATAAACGATAGCATTTCAACTTTTCATTTTCATTTGCTCGACTTCCCAGGCGCAGTCCGATTGTATTTTTACAAGACTAACGCAGATTAAATTCACATATGAAATCGAAATATCAACAAGGTTGTTTCATGGCGAAAAATTTCAGAAGTTGATTTCGGGCACAAATATATATATATATATATATAGTTCTTGTATGTGTGGTGATCTAGGAAACATCTAGACAGTTAACGTGAATGTTAGGCAAGCCTTTTTTTCTATCGATCTAGTTGTATAAAAAAACGGTATTCATGCAAGAAACTTGCAATGATGCGGTAACCCTAAAAATATCACCAACACTAAGTATTAGTTAACTAAGCGAATATGTAGATGTAGTTGTCTTAATGGGTGTTTAAAACAAAGCTATACCATACAATATGATTATTAAAAAAACATTGCTTCGTACCTCCATATAAATTATCTAGATACGGAGTACCTTGTGAATGTAATGCTCTCTTACTTCCGAAAGTTATGAATCGTTTTCCATGCATAACAACATGTATTGCATATAATGCCTAAAATATGCCTATAGTCAGCCTTTATCACTTCCAAAACTCGACAAAATCAAAACATTCATCCGAAGAATTGGTTATTTCTCAAGTCTACATTTCGGCAACGATTATGAAACATTCGTATCATTGCGGTAATTGCTCCTCTGAAAACTTGCAGTTTTTAGAGTTCCATTTGCATTAAAAATAATATCCACTTGCTTATATATAGTTTCTTTATATTGTATTTGATTATTCTACCCACTAAGGTAAAAAGAGTAATAGGTGTAATCCTAATAGACCGTTTTGCGTCTAAAAGAGAAGTTCACCCTGTTTCAGTACTGTACAATACTTGTAATAATGGTTTTATGATGTCGAGGCGATGGAGGCAAAACAGTATATGTATGATCGTAGAACCATATCCAATTCAACCTTAAGTAAAATTGAGGCCACCAGTAGAATACTTCGGACTGTAGTATGGTAGCATCCGAATAAAGCTAACTACAACTAATATGCTTCATTTTGTCTTTAAACTTATATAGCCTACAGACTCGCATACATGTGGTTAACATTTTATTGCGCACAAAACAAATCAATTTTGCTATCCTAGAAATTCTTGCGAACAAACGATAAGCAATGTCGTGTTTAAAAACTAACGCCATAATTTCTGATCTGTCATTTATATTAAGCTAATTTGTACTAGTAACGATACTTCGCTGCCTCCCTCAGACCTTTGAAAAAAATTTCTCGCATGACTCAAAAAATGAACACGTAGGGATATCTATTCCAACGGTCATCTATTGAAAACTTAATGATGTTTTTTGACAGGCATTAGCTGGCCTAAGATACATGCGGCTCTATATCTGACATTTAAAGAACTCTATGCCAGGCATGCAACCGGCGAGCCCAGATTGAAGAGACTTTTTTAGTAATTTAGTGGCTATGCAAGAACCAAGGAAATGAAAACGAATTTCTTAGATCATGGTTTCCTTATTCTTGCTTTGGAAACAAAAAACGTAAATTGGTAACATTTGCCGTGATGACGGGTAAGTTAGAGCGTCAGCCTCGAGATTCAAAGTTACTGAACTTCACCCCAGTTTGGGCATAAAAATTTGTTAAAATATATTAAGTTATTTATACAAACTAACAGTAGAGTTAGATTAGATCATATCAGATTAGATGCTCCCAACTGGTAAGAATACTCGAACTTGCTCCCACTGTACCACACGCTGTGTGCCTTTTAGAGAGGTAGTAGTGCCAAAAGTTTTTAGTCCTACTATTTGAGACGTCATTTTGAATGTCGTCACTAATGAATGTCGTTTGCAATTTGCCTTTTTTCATACCATTTGAACCACAGGATTAACTAGAAAGCAGTTCCATTAAGATCACAACTCCGTCCAATTTTGACAATATTTTAACTTTAAAAATTTATGTGAAATATGTAAAATTCATACCTCTAATTATATATCTTTTAATTAGATAAACAAAGCTTTGGGTTTATAAGCACTACTTGCGAATGATTTTCATTACTATAAAAATGTTTCAATGTTCTAATATTTTTACTCCTTAATAGAAAATCTGCAGGACGTATCCACACAAATGTGTACGTTGAGTTAACTGCTCTATGGGGCTGTCTCTCTTATTTTGTTCGCTTATATATTTTTTCATGATTGTTTTTTTCTGAAGATCGCTAGGTAATGCTTACTGATGCTGCCAAGTGTATTGCAAAGATTTAATTTAAAGTGACCGGTTGAGCTCATAAAGAAGCGTGTCCGTGTTGGTTTACGCCGTCGTAGCTCCCCGCTTCGAGTGTCGCTTTAGCATGCCGGTTAGCCACTCGACACGACAGCTAACCGAGAAAAGAGGGGATGCTGGTAAACGAAAACGACTGAGCGCTCCTTGTAGGCATGGCTCCCTGTACTTTACTAAACTTTACTAAAGTTTTCTGACAAGCTGTTCTCATCCATGCAACTGTTTATCTATGGAATACAGATTTTTTTCTCATCAGTGTCCATCTGCGAGAAAACAGGATGGGAGCGGAAGCAAAATACTGATGACCGAGAATCGTTCATGTTCAAGTTCACTGCTGAACTGGCCTCCGCAATTTACATTGGCCATCTTTCATATCCAACTGATCTCAGGTTATCTTGACAACCAAAAAGCATTGCAAGCTGAGAAGTTGCTGGTGTGGGTGGCCGAATCGATAAGCCTACTTAGGGTTTGCCATAGCTCCAAAGGGATAAGGGTATATGGCCCGTTTGTAGAAGTTACTATAACATCAAGTAACTGTGAACACATATACATATTGTGAAAAGAAAATTAGCAGAACACTGAATCTTTTATTTAATGGAAATATATTTGCAGTCAATTTTCAGAGTGTGAAAAAAGTAAATAAATTGATTGAAAAACAATTGTGTGTAGTCTGCTGCCAAATCACCATGATTCGGCATATCTGTGTATCAATTAATTGGTTACTCACATATAACTGGTTTCTCAACGATCGATGTCGTGGAAACTTTTTTCATACAGTCGCTGGATCCGTGGAAGCAAAATAAAGCGTGTTCAGTAATTTATATCGCTTTCAATATTTATACCTTTGTTAACTGCATCTATCTACAAGAGCAAAATAGGTTTTTGTGTGGTATCACCTTATTTTTTTAGCGATAAGAGTTAAATTATTGTATACACTCACAGTCACACGTCATGATTTATAGTACACTACAAATAAGCTGTGGTTTTGGCTGAAAGACATATGCACATGTTGTGCTTAATTTCTTGTATCAAACATTAATTATATTGTGTAATATCTACAACTTTCGTTTCCTGTACCCTCCTTAAGAAATGTTTGATTATCTGGCGCAGTTAACCCATCTGTTTGAATAATTTGAGAAGTCATCAAGGTGTGCTAAAACCTAGTGAATGCTATGCACTTGTCATAGTTGCATACATTTTTATAGCGTCGGCTAAATTACTGAACCTAAAGCATGATGTACGATCTTTCGACCTCACTTATAAGCAGTAAAAATAAAAACTCCAATATTGCTTTTTTTTGTGACTGATTTGACTTGTGCAGTTCGCCTGACTATCTAGACCAACGCATCCACAATAAATATTTTCAATGTCCTCGTTACATCATCCCACCTTCATATCATACCTGACCTTTGTCATATCTGACCCTTAACTTGAATATGTGTGTACATATTTAATAATGAACGAGAACTCAAACCATTTGGGCAAATCCTCTCAACCCAAAAAATTAGCAGCAAACGCGTTATATCTAGTTGTAGGTTTAAGACCGGTCATCTGATATTACAATCATGTCACGTAGGTAAGATCAGATGGAATAGTTCAGGAAGCTAGACAGTACTGAACTTGGTTATCTCATGGAAAGAACACTTTAATGACACTTCGCAACTTTTGTAGCAATGTGCTACGGTGGACATTCCTAACAAGCCCAGAACCAGCCTTTAAAAAGATGATCCAATAAATCGTCATAATGGGCAAGAAGAGAGAGTCAGCCAAAAATATTCGTTACTGGAATAATTTACACTGATCATAGCATAAACAACGTCATAATTTAGTGTACATTGAACTGAGACAGAAAATTCAAACACATCCTATATCCGATTTCTTTGGAAACTCAGATGTTGGAAACCAGAAAGTGTTGTTAAAAAGTAACATTTTTTTAATGTTCACAAAATGATTTAAGGTGCAAATTTCTTATACTTTTTTTTTGTTGGATACGATGTTTTACAATTTTGTTTACCATATAACGGATGACAACTATAATTATCCTTGATATTGTGATTTCTCACATAAATCTTTCGAAGACGATACGTACATATGTAAACAACTTTATATGAGATGTTTCAAACTTCTGGTGTATTTTTTAATAACACCCATATAATCGAGAATGTTTCCGTAAGTTTTCAATAAACACCATACACTTGAAAATTCATTATGCAAATAGAACATTATCTTGGGAATCTAAAGATTTTTTTCACTCGTTTCGACGAATGATTAGTTTGAGAGTCGTCTTCGTCTAATATTTATGTTTTGCTTTGATACAACAATGCCGCTTAATTATCCCGCAATTGAGGTTAAGGTAGATACCACAACGTACAAAGATTTTCAAGCTAGTTGGAGTTGATGTCAAAACCATAAACATAAATACCTCATTAAATGTCCAAAAATGGCGTTTTTTTCATAGAAATTCAACGAGTGTATTGTTTTAAACGAAATTTTTCACTCGAGCTGGTTTTCAATTAGCACCCATTCGAGTAGGATATATCACACGGGGTTATTTCTTCGCTATTCAGAAGTCTAAACATTTCAACTAATTATTATTAATATATGCTATGAAAAACTGATATTTATGTGAAACTACCATTTAATAGTAGTATTCAAACCGTATTATTCATAACTTTTATCTAATCGAAGTAATGAAAGAGCAAACTGACATACCGCATTGCCTTGTTAAAGCAATTGTAAAATCGACGCAGGGCACACCATAAAAATCACAGGTAGAAGACCGCCTTCGCAGAAGTTGGTCTATTTAAATCTTTATTGGCAATGAAGAGAAGGATGCCCAATACATTATACACAAGAGGGCGCCATTACGCCTTCGTTTGTACCACTACGGCAGACACCAAGCTAATGTATTGCATTAAACCGATCAGGTGCATAAACACATTCTATCAATTAACGAGTTTAACGAGTGATTAACTCAATAGTGGTCAACTAAATAAGATCACCTTTTTTGTGCGTTTGCAACATTGAATGGTACTGTTTGATTGAATCGACGGAAGGATTACTGTTTATTATATAATATTTGTCACCTCTCATAGCGTATCGTTTTGCGCACTCGAGCCTGCTATCGTGACTACGACTTTCGAGGTTTGATACCATATTTAAACTTCTCTATGTATAATGGATTTTAAACTAACTTCTATTATTATTATTATTATTATTATTATTATTATTATTATTATTATTATTATTGGAAACCATAAAGCTTTGCGAGAAATGAATGGCAACATTTTTGGGTTATAAGGGAATACTGATCTAAGAATGTCTCAAGCACACAAAAATAAACTCCATAAACGACCTTGGTGTTGTAACAATTTCTCTTAACTTGGACTTTGATAATGCCTTTAAGATTCTGGCTGTCGACATCACTTAAAAAGAGCATATTGAAGCGATTCAAAGTCTTCTGTTGTATCCGTCTGTAGTTTGATAAGAAAAGAACCTTTGTAGAAGCCTTTATACTTTACGAAAACCGACGAGCGAATGTGTCTAAGCCGAAGAAAAGTTATGCTTGTAAACATATTTGTCCATTGTAGGTAAGTAACTCATGTGGTGGGAAAGCAAGCGTACTCGAAGCGCTAATCCCTGCCCGAACCAAACTACTAATAGTAAGTTGGTCGCCGCAACATAGATAGGGTCTTACTTAAAGAATAGTGCTCATACATTTTTTTACCGTTATAATTACACCATGTAAATTTTTTAAGGTTTAAAAAAAGTGCAAAAGATAAACTACTCGCTTTTTCATAAAGATTATGTAGTATCTGAGTCCAGATACGATAAAGCCTAGCCTAAAATACGACCGCTTTTAGGAACGTTAGATGATTATAAATATTATAAATAGCCTTGTCGAATGAATGTTAGGACACGAAAAGTCTAATAAATTAAACACCCTTGTTTTTACCATTATTTGAAAGTTAGCTGAGTAGTAGAAATGTTTTAAAAAAATCTAATAGACATGAGTTAAGTTGCCAAAAGAAACTAGACTGAATGTCGCAGAAAGAAAGAGTCATAGAAATAGCTTGAATATATATATATATATATATATATTATTTAACACTGTTGTAGCAGACAGCTTAGGAGTTACAAACTACAAGGATTACCTCCAACTATTTGCGTTGATACCATTTCGGCCAGATATGCATATTACCTTTCTGCTCAATCTTAACACCAAAGCCTGTTGTCACCAACATGAACTCCATGTTATACTCCAATCTTCACCATGACCAAATCAGACCGTTTAAACAGCTGGATACCTTTAATAGCTGAATGCCTTTAAATCCAAGTAAAAACAAGACCTTTATGTGATATCACTGCGCACACTGACGTAATTTACCCGCTATATGAAAACATCTCTATCATTACAAATATGTCATAGATGAGGCGTCTCACTCGACATTTTGTCTACAGTTAGCATTTTTAATGGCAACAGCCATAATTTTAGAATACATTCAACACTAAAGGTTATGCCAAAGCAAATACATGCTTTTTTTTATGCTCGCAAGCGTTTTCGCATTACTTCGAACATATGTACACGAGGCTAAGCAAATAGGCTGCGACGGCATATATATTAAAGTTAAACAAATCGATTCGCAATTTTTCTGTAGTGCAGCCTTTACACCCAAACTTACAATAACGAGCCCCTCAAAAAGGGCTAGGATGGCTATAGAAATTTTGCAACCATTGTATAGAGCCAAAAAACTTTTTGTCCATCTACCGAGACATGAATATCTGATACCAGCAAAGTTAGGAATAATGAAATCCCTGAACTTTCGTTCAGTCGTTATGAACGTTATGAGTCGTCGTGAACTCAGTTGTTAATGTCAGTGCGCCGAGTAGTTAAGTTTTACCGATTGAATTAATTTGCCCATCTGGTCGAATCGTTCGTGGATTGCCGTTTTGTACCACATGAAATCGAAGGCACTGTAGTATGTGATTAACCTCTTGTCGTATCTGCCTGTATGTTGCAAGCCTAAGAAAAGGTTCATCTCCAGAGATGACTGCGACAATATGACGGCCTGGCTATGTTTGCATGAAACCATAGAGGAATAAAATATATTAAATAATTGTCCAAAGATCAACTACCACCCCTATAAGGAACTTACTCGCTTCTGAAATATTGTCAGAAAAGCGACCTTAGCCCAAAATGATAAATTCTTGCTGAAAATTAAATTATTACAAAACTCTATAGGCTTTGTAATTTACAACGATTTACATTCGGTTCGAATATTTCATAAAATAAATAACAAACCACAACGTTGGAACGAAAAGATGTATACTTTTAATTATGACTAATGGAATGCCGAAGGCAAACGAGAACTAGAAACCGGTAGCACCAAAGTTCTGGTACCGCAGAGGATACGGAAATGATCTGATGAAAAAAGAGGCGAATAATGAATTGACAGACGATGAAAAATTAGGATAAAGAAAAAAGGAGGAATAGCAGGCGGAAGAGAAACATCAACCCTCAGATGCTTTCGATGATGCAATAAAAAAAGAAGATTGCTAGAAATCAAGGAAAGCGGTAATTGAAAAAAGGCAACTTTTCTAACTTCCAGAATTGATGCACTTGCACGATTGTGTTATGACCATTGTATTTTAATCTTAGTGCCTAAGTGTACAGTAAATACGCAACTTTTTCGTCATTTCGTTCTATTTAGAACTTTTTTGAACTATTAAATGTTTATTACGGAGTTGATTCGGGCGGCAACCCCGTCAATAATAGTCTTTTACTTTGTTCCGTTGTAAGACGGAGTAACGTTAAATTACATAAAAGGCTAGTCATATCAAATTATTTTGCGCACAAAATGAATAAGCAGTATATTTGCCTAGAGATTGCAACGTACTCTCCAGTCAATTTAATAATAACAATAATATGAGTGGCAATATTGGTAATTCCGATTTAGTTGTACACTTGTATGAAAACGAGACACTGAGGGGAACTCAGAAGATTGGAGACACAAGGGAAAATTAGTGTGTAGCCAAAGACGAAACCTAAAGGCAACAATTGAAGTAAGGCGATCAAAAGATTGACAAACAGCAGGAAAATCAATGTCTTATTCTAGTATGAGGAATAAGGCAGGTAAAAATAGCACAAAAATAAACCGTATAGGTGAAAAATTTTGTAAAGATATGTTTTTCACTCGACTTCCAAATAGCGTGAGTAGACATGTGTACATTTTTTGACAAGATTAGCCTACCAAGTTCCTTGCAAGTCGTATACATTAATCCCACTCAACCCATTAATCATGGCGCAAATTGTGCGCCAGATTCCTGTCAGAGTCCCAAACCGATCTTTGTATCCTAGCCAGGATTCTGTAATTGAAAGCTTACAAATCGATGACCAATTACAGGCCTTGGGCTTTAAAATTTAATAATGAGAGATAAATTACAAATATAAACAGAAGGCGGGAGAAGACGTTTATGGCAAGGTGGACTCCAAGATGGCCGCAAAATCAAAGGTTGTCTATTTCTTTCTACGGCTGCAATCCATGTGGAAAGCAAAACCTTCATTTCATATTTAAACATACGGCAAGCGATGAACCAGTCAAAAGTATGTTGTAGAAGAAAATGAATAAGGATCCCGACTGATGCTCAGAAAGAACAATCTTGAACAGTATGAGTTCATTAAAATTGCTTATGGTATCCGTATGTGCAAACTTGCAGCTGTATATCTCTCAATGTATTCAGTCGGAAGCATAGGATAGGATCTTAAGGATAGGAAAAACAGTTACTAATTAGTTTAGTATAGAAGATGAATGAAATCAGGAATGTTTTTGTTTAGTTCCTTTGTTCATTTTATATATAGAAACAACTGTAACAAAAACTTATAAA
Source organism: Tropilaelaps mercedesae (assembly GCA_002081605.1). Classification (NCBI taxonomy): domain Eukaryota; kingdom Metazoa; phylum Arthropoda; class Arachnida; order Mesostigmata; family Laelapidae; genus Tropilaelaps; species Tropilaelaps mercedesae. Next base: position 20,150 of record MNPL01002050.1, read on the forward strand.
TTAAATTTGGGATTCAAAAAGCTGTACATGCATGGTTATTATCAATATCTTATTATAAGTCAGTATTTGGATATATGTAGATAATATGATTATATTCGCGAGTGAATGTAAGCTGCCACATTTGTTGTACATACGTGAACAAATCGCAGAGAAAATACGTCCAGTATTTAACGAAAAAAATTTGGCGCGTTGTCGTAATGTCTCAAGAGAGGCGGATCACTATGTAAGAGCAAATGTGCCTCAAGAGTAAGCGTGAAAGCATACGTCAAAATCGGCAAACAACGTTTTTAAAAAAAAATAATAGGAATGACAAATTCAGCCTCAAGCAATTTATGTTTACAGCAAAAAATTGTACAGAGGCGTTTACGCTCCAAGCGTGGCTAAAGTGGATGCACGGTGCAAGGCAATGCAATGTATTGAAGGAAAGCGACTATCTGTTAGAGGGAACGCTTTAGACTACATGTATCCTAAATACTTTTTTGAAAAAGGATTTGGTGTTTCTAGTTTTCACAAATGCAACGAAATTACGTATATAATGTAATTATTACAATTTGGTAAATGTTGAAAGAAAAAAGAAAACCAATACCGCAAAATATTCGCATTATAGCAAACTGTAACAGAAATATAGTAGTAGAAAACAGTGACCATATACATCACACTTACATTAGAAGTAGGGCATGTGGCTTGGAACGCGAGGAATGGAGCATAGAATTGTAAATACGGTATCTTAACCAGAAGAATAGTGGTGTCAATTACAGTGTTCATCTGAGGTTTTACTAAAGAAGAAATCTAAACTAGAAAACTAAAGAAGAAAATGAATCATAAAGAAATTTACGAAATTGATTACAAGCTTATGCGGGTCCGTAGGGCAGTGATGTGCTGTACACATACATGTCAAAATTTTAAATGTGAAATTAGCAAAACCCACTAGATTATCTAGGATGACAGTAATAATCATATAGCAAATACAAGCTGCAAATAGTCGAATGTTAAACACCTTAAAAAAGCAAACTTGTTCTAACAGACGCAGCAACTTAAATGAATATGTATGTTCTAAAAGATATTTGCTTTGCTAAAGCTGCTGTGGCTAATCTTTATCACAAATCATCTACCACGCTGCCAACAGTGAGTGGTCTTCTGTATTGTGCCGCAAGCCATTCACAAAACGTATGCGCGTTAGCGACTTAATCACATTAAAAAGTAGGGTTGTTTTGGAACCCACTTCCCGCTTATAGTAAAACCGAAACTGCGTCTCGCATTACTTCTAGCTACCGGAAGCACACACGGAGAAAGAGGAATATGTCATCAATAAGATTAGAACTTACGAGCGTTGGATCATTACAGCATGTGCACTATGGCAATTGTCAGCTTTGCACCAAGCTTCTTAGTTGCCCCGGCCATTGCCATGACTTTCCCACACGTAATATCGCCCACCCTTGTTGTTTTAATAATTGTTGTTCCCCAAAGTTTATCAAGCACCCTTGAATCGTTATATGTTTATTTGTGTTATTATTTAAAAGGGCTTTTTTAAAATAACACGACAAGCGTCAGCGTGTTTCTAAGCAGCATGTCGTCACCTTATTCAAACCAGTGGCACCGAAGACATTAATCAGCATTTCGTCCTAACCCAGACCTTCCACTTAACAGCAACAATACTTAGTAGGTAACACAGCCTCACTGTTATATAGTATGCCCACGAATGAAAACATTAATATGAGGTTGAATACCCGAATACGTCAGTAGCAAAGAGCAGGAGAAAGCAATGCTAAGATTCATTAACCGCCTAGCAGATGCAGATAAATCCCACCGTATCTCTACTGAGCCTTTTAATCATTAACATGTTCCAGTCGTTCGCTCCCCGTGGCGGCATGGCATACTTGTAGCTCATTTTTCTATTATCCTTGTTTTGCCTAATTAACGAATATAGCCTAAAATTGGTAACCGACCTTTGCACATCATATTTGGCACCCATCACTTTATTCATAGTTAACCACACGAATTCATTAGGTATATCACATGTAACGGGCTTTCACAAACGCAGTCCCTCCGGATAGATCAAATAGCTGTCTCTTGGAATCTTGTAAAAGGCCTAAGAACCTGCATTTTGATTATACTCTTCAGTTTCCGTTTTCAAGGGATCAAGCGATATAGATAGTTTTTGTTTCTTATAACGCCTGCTCGTTTGTGGCTAAGAGGCTCTTCTCTTTGAAAGTGCTGCATTACGGGTTACATAATTTTTCGCAAATTCAAAGTTAGTTAGCATGCCTGTTTTCTTTTATGCTCGTTTAGATTATTGATAGATGAAATACTTGCTATTTCCACACGTTTGTTGGCCTGCTGAGTGAGTACGATTTAATAAATATGATTTTACTTTTAAATATATCACTCACATATTTACTAACAAAACGTTAAAATATGAATCATATATTCCATATTCCCGGAGCTCTAAATGTCCACTTTTAATAATCAATTTTCCCGTTTTCCTGTTTTAGTGAAAAATACTGCTGGATAATGAATAATCAAGCTTTGCGTTTCACGTATTTATTTAACTAGTCGTACTTATAAAATATAAAAAATGTATTTGTGCAGCAAAAAACATAATTTTTACATGTAGCATTACTTTTCATAACCAGTAGTTTAAACATTATGTTGAGCAATTGATTTCATACAACACATATAAACTGACTTTATTTCATTAAAAAGCCAAGCGAGCTAAGCGACGTGAAGGAAATCCTCTTTTTATCAAGAACAGCGTAGAATGTTGTAATAATCAATCTTAAAATATGTTGTATCAATATTGTTATAACAATTATTTGCAATTTGGCGCCCCAGTGAATTGACTGAAAAAGTTTTTAAAAAGCATTTGACCATGACGATTGTTTTCGCAAAGCACGATTATCATACGCAAAAATTTTAAAGTAAGAAACTCATTTTACTACCAAACGCGCATGGCTATTTAATTATTCTTTTACATCGGAGACAGTAACTGCGTTTAGAGTAACGATGTTGGTTCATTGAATGCATTAAACAGACTAACGAACAATCCAATATCACACGCAGTTTTCATTAATAATGAAATGCATTCATAAGTAATATTTCGAACAATAATGTCAATAATACACCGGTCAAGAGCATTTGTGCTCATGTCGCTGCGTTATCTAGACCTTGATTACTTATTGGAAAGACATACTACTTGGATGGACATGACCCGTTTCAATGACCAACGTTGAATGAAAAGAATAAACGCCATTCCCGCTTGTATACATTACTTCGAACAGAACTCTTTAAACGATGCAATACTGTTCTACATCATTTGGACTTTTGCTCTATGGGTCATTCGCTAGGTTTGTGACAAGGTTAAACGATGTGGCTTGTCGTGCATTTTTCAGGAAGCAGACTCTGCATACATTGCATATACACATTGCATAGATCCAACAGCGTAGTGAGCCAAGACAAGCGGGTGATAAAAAATAGAAGGCACGCGTGATATTTTTATTGTCATGTTGCTTGTACTGTAACCATATATTGATCGTAGACCATCTATTCCCATACTTTGTTTTCGTAGCAACTCTTTCGGTAGCTTGTAAATAAACTCACAATTAACTTCATTCCACTGTTATTCTGCTATCATAAGACTGCTATGCGCGCGCTGCGTTTATTACGCTTATTATTTAAACGCATTTGTTTTATCATTTCTATCCGTTCTCCCCGTAGGAAAATATAGATGGATTGAATGAGTTTATAATGATTTGTCGCAGTGAATGGGCTGCGTACATCCAAATGGGACAGACGTTTTGACCGCCGATTGCTGACGGGATGACTTCGCTATTATGTAGGGCGAAAAGTGATAAGCTAGACGATTATTTTGCTTCACCGCCCCAATTTGACAACGGCTAAAGGTGATCCAAGAACTCAGTGCCAAACAAGTTCTTGAATTCTGTATAAACTCCATATAAACACAACCTTGTTTGAAATATATTGGATCGCTGGGAATCCTAGCTTTCCAATAAAATAAAAATCGTAACCCTGTGTTTCCGTATTTTAATTACCACAGGGTCCATAATTCTTTGTTTCTGTCCCTCATTCACCACAAGGTTCACAATTCTGAATATTTCTTAAGTGTTCTACGTGAAGAAATTTCTGTATTTATGTATAAAACACATATACTTTTTATGCTACAATATGTACTCGTAGGTCCCTATTTTCGATGTTTAACAATATGGGTGTTAAATATAAACAGCCGTATAAACTTATATGACAATACGGTCTTAGTACAGCTCTTTTACTATTATGAAAATCCAAGCCATATGATGTGTATTTTCTTGAGCACCGTAGTAGTTTTGCCAACTGATCTTTACAAGCACAAAATCGCACTGAAGCTTAAGAAAATCGATCCGTTATACGCTTCAAGGAAGCGTCAGGTATATGTAGTATCAGTGTGAAAATATGAAGTCGATAACTTCGTACCTTCTAGTACTAGCTTGTGGATGTAGGGTTCTGCATGCCGATGCAAATAGTCAAACGCACATTTTTTTAAATACTGTTTAATTTATCACAAACTGTATTATGTAAAGTCGATAGAAGTCACAACCAAAACAAGCATAAAAATATCGAGTTTCCTATCTCGCTCAACGAGGATCAACTCAAACGTACGAAAGCTTGTTGTGAACTATTGACTTCAAATATATATGCGAAAGCACTTTGTTTGAAAAACAAGTATTTTCTGAACATAAAAATACTTGTCTTATATAATAATTCATTACACTTAGTCCTTCAAGCACGGTAGACAAATTTAAAGTGAGTGTCCCTTGAAATATGTTTCGAAAATATTTTAAAGAAATGAAACAGAGCGTTATCAAGACAAGTGCCGACCAACAGTTGCATTAGAAGTATCTAAGCCGAAACAAAAATCCTATATAAATTAATGTTTTATAGTACGAATTTCAACAAACTCCGTGCTAAATCGAAACAAAAGCAAATAAATGTGTGGCAATTGGTACGAACTTTTCTAAAGATATCATTTAAATCTAACATATTCAGGATTCTGTTTATTACAATTCTGGTTCATCATTCTATGCGGTTCTTTCTGGTACGTCGTACAACCTTGTGGAAGTTATTCTGTTTCTTGTTGGTAAGGTAGCATTTTAACATCTCTAACGGTATATTCTGGAGAGAAACCCGTTATTTTTGGCAGCATTCACATCTTTTTAAGTGCCTTGAATTCAATGATGAAAAGTTTTAATGAAGTGATTCTTGTTATACTTATGACTAAAGTATTTTAGTGCTCGGGTTATAAGCGACCGATGCGTATGATTGCTAACCGCACATTTAATCTTGTGATTACAACAAATAAAAGAACTGTAAAGGTTATTCCGAAAAAATATTCATATATTTATATATACTTGGTGCTTAAAAGATATTTCCAACTCATTCTATTCATTTATTTAATTCATCCAAAAACGATGGAGGAACAACTAAAGCCTCATTTGCGGGCTCTTGACGCCACACCTGATAGTGAAGCTAATAACTCGCCATAGTTTCTACCAGCTCCAAATCACTAATACTAATCTTACATATATAAAGGGGGAACACGAAATGTCTATTTGATAAGCGCACCAATTTTCAACGAAAACCTGAAAAGCTGAATGGTCGATATTTAGTTTCGAATTTTACATAATAACATCTTTCACATAGAATCGAGAAATCAGTTGTCTCGTACATTCCATGAACATTCTGTAGCGATAGAGTTTTGGCTCCATTCGGGCGCAACTAAATGCTCCACAAAATAGCTGTCCCACTCCATGAGGTTATTTATTTTATCGCTATATAATCAAGGATTGGATCTTGAATACATCATACAAATACAACGCTTCAATAAAATTCTATTATCATTCTTATTATTCCACATGCGTATCGAATAATGACAAAAAAAGCATGTATTTTTCGGGCATCATACCTGCTCGGGACCGCTTTCATTTTATTCCGAACACCCTAATGAATCTCTATCCGGCAAGCGTTAACAACTTCACATACAGTGACCACTTAGTTGCTCAGGCTATAACCGCTATGCTAAGTCGTGATGGATTTCTAAGGTAGATTCATCAATCTCTTTAGTCTGAACGATTCGATGGTTCGATAGAGATCATGCACCTTGATATTATTATTGTCATTGTAGTCATTTCAGCGTCCACAGGTCATTTCATGGCGTTCATGTACCCCTTGTCCCATATTGTAACGACAAAATGTTCACCATTTCTGCACAAATTCAAACCCAACCTCGACATTGCATTCTTTTACCACCTTTGATTTCAATGCACTCGACTGTCGCTTAAATAGACATTTAATACGCAGAACTCTATGACAGCAGCCATTAGCGGGCACTTAAGGCGTGGTCTTCTCTTCTCAATTTCCAAGTGAAGACATTGGCAGTGACTCTGCAGGTTTGAACCATATGTCGAATCAATTACATTATCCGTTCATGAGAAGGGGAAGAGCTCAGCCTCGCATTTTTTAACCTTCTTCAGAGAAAATACTATCAAGATCAAACAAATATTGCATCTTTTCAGTGAAACAGAGGATGGTAATAGCATGGGATATACAAGGAATAGATACTTTACAAGACAGTCGTCCCATGGTAAAATTGCCATAATTTTTAGAGAGAGGTCAAATATTCTGAGACCGAGCTGAACGTGTAAGTGATGTTATTTACAACGGAAGCTAAGTGCCACAGTGTCTACACTGTCCAGATACGGTAGACGTTCTGTAGCCATTACGACCAAAATTTTAAAGATTTTGTATAGGGGAGCATCCCTGTATTATTCACTAGTTTACGTTTCTTACTGAATTTTTCCTTACAATGATAAGCTGAAAGTAAACGTGAATAGTATTGAACAACCCAAAGTCCGTTACTGAATTTCGAAGAGTCCTAAACGCAGTTAAGGGTCAGATATTTAACATAGTTTTTTTTGGATACATCGAAACTGCTAACCAGTTTTCAAGTTGTGCGCAGCAGTCTCTCGTTTCAAAAAGTGGGCGATTTTTGCCAAATTGATCCTTTGCAGGTAAAATTTGAATACAGGTAAAACAAAAATGGTTGCTTGTCCTTTCAAGTTAAGGACTACCGCGTACATAATTTGTGGGATTGTGTACGTTCGAAATTACATTAAGGTAATATCTGCGCAAGTTGACAGCGTTTCCCAATCTTTTTCCCTACTAAATCGCAATGTAGTATGAAAATGATAAAAATATGCTCCTGATGGAATTTATTTACATATTTACATGTAACTTCTCTGTAAGCTAGGTAAAATCGTATGTCATATTTATATTCTAAAAAGCTAATACTATATCTATACTTATGGCTTTAGCAATAATTAACACGTTTTCAAGGCCCTGTTCTTTTCAAACCCAAGCTTAATAGAAATTCACGTGTCCCAGACGTAAAATCTTGCCGTACGTGTAAAAATTGATACACTTTTCGAGTTGAATCCCTTTACTTGAAAATTATCTTGAACAGGTGAATTTTTTAAAAATACTGTTTAAGGAGCAAATGTTTCGCTAACGCGTCAACCCTATAAGTTCACAGATAACTTACGAGTCTTAAAACAGCAACTTATATATATATATATATATCTACACTTTTCCCTATACAAAATATTGTCATAGAGTAAAATGTTAACGAAGCTCTTGAATGTCTACTAAGCCCGTAAAAAGCTTACATCCACTAGTAAATACATGAACGTATCCAAAATACCTATTTACTACAATAACCTGCTACTGTCTATAGGAAGTCTGTTGTTCGTTTTAGGGGCGATTTCCAGGTGCCCCCATAAGACGAGCACCAGGTAGAGGATTACCCGTTCGGACGTTGCCTGAATTGACCTTTGAGACTCGTTTATTTCCCCGACTTCTTTTGTTTTCTCGCACAGAAATCGATGATGAGACTTGTTTTGTGGCTTCCGCGCCGTTAGCAAATCGTCGTCCTCTGTATCCTCTAAACGAACGTCCACCACGACCGCGTTTGGGAACTCGTCCGCCCCAAGCGGTTACACCCATTGCAATCGTTTCTGGAGGATTTCCGATCCATGAATCGTTGCCTACGCCTATGTCGTGCTCCTCGTCGTCCGTAGAGAAGTCCAGATCGGCCATTTCGAGCTGTGCGGCAAAACTAAATGGCATAACATATAATGCGCAAGGCATATTGGTAAAGCATTACTCAACGTTACCATCAATGTGATGTGCAGGTTTTAAACTAAAATGGATCCAATCAAAATTAGCTAATTTGTTTTATTGAGACTTAGCGGACACCCTTAACGCGACCCAGTCCTGCTTCCGTTTCTTTCAATTTTCTAGGTAAACTGTAGAAGTTCAAAACTCTGTTTAACGACTACTCTTACCTGTCGACAAAATTACACTGAAGCGGTTTTTATCAATACGAGGCTAACTGCCGTACACTGTAAGTTCAGTAGTAATGACAGCAGTAGGGTCAATTTGTACGAACGCGGATAGACAAAGTCTAAGAATTAGGATTCAGCTTGTACAATCCTGTAGCTAATCGACTACACCTCAAAATATGAGCATATATGAAGGGTTTAATATAAGTTATGCTTGCTATAGTCGACTTTGGCAAGTGCTACCTACGATAAACTAAAAATGTTCACTAGCAATAATTTAGCCAAAGAATTAGTAATATAATTGCGTATTACTTTACCTTATTTATGTATATTGGAATAATTCCAGCAAACTTACCAATGTTTGAACTTTAATTTGCTTTCAAACCTACATCGTACATGCATAAAGAAGCATCTCCATCTTTGTAATGTTCTCTGTTTCAAGTCCGAACGTTTTTCTTACTTCGAGCTAAAAAACCGTAAAGGTTCTACAGATAAGTAGCGCATGTCCTAATATATACCTATAGCCCAACATGTACCTCAGCATTTGTTGATATCAAATGAAAAAACTGGAAGCCAACTGGAGTATGCGATTCCCAGCCTAAATACGAGCTGCTTATTTGGCAAACTATAGGTAACTTTTAATGCGCATCTGTAAATTAAAAACAGGAAATAACATACCCCCGAGTAATCTTGAGAAGACGCTCGCCGTAGTCTTTCCAGATTATATCCGATAATGGCACCTGGTGAGCAGTCTCCAGGTTCGTCGGAAGAAGTTCCGAAAGCATGCGAAGGCTCTGTACGGTGACACATAGACAGTAACAAATACCAAAAATAATCGACACATACACATATGTATTACTGTAATAAATATTCGCCGCATTTTAACCAAATCGAAAACGAGAACATACATTAAAGTGACGGACATCCTATAATTTTTGAGCGCAGCCAGAAAAACTTGAAACATGATATAAATGATAGAATTCCACGCATATTGTCTGCAAAGTTATTTTCTATTCAGTCAAATGAAGCATAAAAAGGTTTATACGATCCCGATAACCATCACAAAGTTGTAAAAATCTAAAACACTTGTGATAACAATTTCAAGTCCATGCATTATATATATCACAAAACAGTATTAATAATACAGATTATTATTTTAATATACTTTAATATTGTCTCCATAAATATATTGTATCTATGAATTCACCTCGGTCGAGAAAAGATGTGTATAATTGAACATTCCTTTTTCCCTTGCAATTGCCTTTGCCTCGTCGATAAGTCGATCCATGCAACTGCAAACAACAATAGGTCTCATTAATGCCTACATAATAGTTTTCATTCATCTTTTTTGCGTGCTAAACCATTTGGGGATACACCTGTCCTAAAGGTTGAAATTGTTATCAGTTCTCAGGCTAAAAACTGTTAAAGCCGCAGACATGGGAACGCGAGAACCATGGTTTACCAAACTTTATTTAAATATATAAGTGTTATTACTACATTACTTTCATAAAAATAGCAAGTTTTCTTATAGTATGTTTGATAGTCCCATCATGCTTAAAAAGATGATTCCAGAAGGATTTGTTAAACGAAGACTCAGGGTTAGAAATTCCAATGACAATAAAATTATGGTCGTGTAAACGGTTGTTTGAATTTCAACGCACTTCTTTCTGATGGTTGTGGACATTCTTGACGTAGGATCTTGTTTTTGCGGCTTGAAAATTGACGCAAAGCCTTTTTTCGGTTTTAGAATTTTCACAATCAACTTAGCGTTGATTTCTCTCAGAAATTGGTTGCCTTTGTCATCTAAGGCAAGATATGCTGCATCTGCATTCCTGGTTTCAACTATAACCTGCTGTAGATACCCTAGAAGGAAACGACAAATAAAAAATTCTTATAAATGCCTACAAATATTTTCAAGCACGTCCGTTGAGTCGTTGAGTTACGTTATTTGTGTGGACTACCACGCGAGCCTTACTCGTGATTTGGGACAGCACCACACAGTTCGACAGAATTGAACTTTCGGGCCATGACAGGGCCTCTATATTGTTACTTCTTGATATGTGACATAGAGCCTAAATATGCATGAACACATAGTTTCCGTCCGGAAGCCATTCTTACGTTTAGGGAACCACTTCCGCAATGCGACTTTTCCGTTCTTCAATCAATAAAATGCAGGGCGGTGTATTATCGGTTTAAATCATCCTATTTCGTGGTTGAAGTGAAGCCACGGTTCGTTAAGTATCATTATATTAATAGGATACTTCACGCAACCCCTTTGAAAAAACATATATATATATATATATATATATATATATATATAT
>MNPL01002051.1:0-22903 GCA_002081605.1 Tropilaelaps mercedesae
ATATATATATATATATATATGAGTTCCGCGCACAAACACATATATATATATATATATATATATATATATATATATATATGCGTGTGTGTCTGTGTGTTCATATGCACTGCTTTAGTCTTTCGGGTACGCTATGAGTATTTTCCTTCTCATTTTGCTTTTATACAAAGCATTAATTAAGTAAGGTATCGTAAGACCGTTAACAGACAAACGCAGATCTCCCTTTGATTGGACAACTTCATAGCGTCCGCAAAATTTAAATTTTATTCGTGATACAAGTACTTGCATAATTTCAGATGAGTAAATTGAGAGAACGGTGCCAAGTTGTACACTGTCTGCTAAAAAAAAACGCATCACAAATTTGCGGTATTGCGTCTTTTTGTATATATTGTGAATTTCGTAATCAACACCGGGTGTGAGCCGACGTGTAGCATACCTTATCAAGGAATTGTAAATACCTGTGCTGCACTGTTTTACGTACAAAGAGGGGTTGATGTACCCTTTGCAAGGGTGCGTATTTTAAATATTTATGGGGATCACACGCCGCTGGATTGATCGTAACTGTAAGTCCACATCCACTGAGGCGTCCGGCAAGCGCAACTGACTACGCAGACGGTGATAGATCAACCTAAAAGTACGTTACGCAGAGATAAAATCGCACACTTTCAATAGCCATAGTGCATCTTCGCTTTGCCTTCCTTATGCCACCAATAAGAGTGTTTCTCGGAGTATATCTGTGGATAACAATCTGGTCATAAAAGGTTGTCGCATAGTTGAGGCATGCCGCATACTTCTCTGGGCTAAAACTAAGTCACTGAAGCACGAAGAACTACAAATTTCTATGCCGGATTGAACTAACCCGAAATTATATAAAGTACCACTCTGTCGTGCTGTTGACGAACAGCCATTACAATCCCGGCTAACATAAATACACGAGATATTTCTCTTTTGGAAATCGATATCCATTTCGTGTGTTTCCGTTAAATTTATAAATAAATGATGGTTCTATGAAACGCATATCCTTTCTGATCCCAGATTAAGTTTTATCTCTTTCACTCGTTATTCTCTTTAAATTGTGTGCTATAGAATTAATCATAGGTTTATAATTGAGTAATTATGCCACAGAAAAAAATGATGAGAAATACTTGTGGTTAATTTTATCCTCCTATTTTATCACAAACCGCATTCACGTTATGCATTACCCCAACTTACTTTAATTTCTCATACTACATTCTTACTCTCTACTTCATTTTATACCCCATTCTATCTCATACAACATCTTAGGGAGACCCTAAGGCATGCACTATACTTTGATGAGTTTTTTTAACTTAGCGTGCGCGAATGGCAAGAAATGCATTATCATAACTGAAATGACTGTTCATTTTGGGTAAGTTGATTATTTGTAGGGGGTCGTGAATTTCCATATTTATATCCCGTTAAATGTAAGAACTGTACTAGTAGATAAATGTTGTAAAAAGAATGATGAGCTACTTAATTAAAGTAATTACGATAACTAAGCTAACACGTGATAATGGAGTGCAGAGTATACTATAAATCGCAAAAAATGATGTTCTCATTATTTGTTGAGAAGTTTCTCAATTGAGCGATTCGCTCAAATCAAATATCAGTGTTTTTGGGTTACTAATGGATAATATAAGAAACGAAGGTATTATAGCGGTTTTTAACTAAGTTGTTGTGCCTGGATTGCGCTGTGAATAGCTGGATAGAAAAAGTCATAAGACTCAAAAATCAGACAAAAACCTGGTTTTAAAGCGCGAGTGCGCGTAGACCTTTTTTCGTCTTAATCTTAAAAGAGTCCAATCCGCTGCGAATGTAAAAAATCTGTGCATGTGAACGGGGTGAATATTCTAGCTTATGTTTTTATTAAGTTAGCGACCAATTTATATCCGTGTAGACCATCTCACCCTGGCAAGGAAACGCATCAGATTATTAACATAAAATACAATTACCATACCTTTACCATAGTATAAAGCCTTATAACTAGACAGTTAGATTGATACAGTGCTAAGGTTATATAATGTCTTGAAAAAAAGTTGCGATATCTTTCTTTCAAAATAAAATACCACACTAATGTGACCTTTTAGATAAATTCGCGACTCTGTACAGGCAAAACCCATGCGACCTGGATATTTCCATGGCAAGTTTTCGGAAGAGGTCATTTTTTCATTAGCAGCTTCCATTATTTCGATATTTGCCAAAAACAAACGTGCCTTTTTTGGTGGTTTTGTCAACTAGCGTAATTGGCATGACCCGTGTAAGACCTTATAGCTGGGGGAACGGTCAAAGCCGCAACAATTTTCCAAGGTCTGAAATTTACACAGCATAAAGAGCGTTTTGGCTTTTCAGGGAACACTTTTTGAATTTAAGGTGAGACCCATTATGTATACTAAGAATTATGACAATACCAACTGCCGCGGTAGTGTGCAACTTTACTGTTTAAAACTATGAAACATAGAACTTGAAGCTGATGAAACAATGCTTCAAGTCAAGGCCTTTAAGTGACCAGCTAATGCTTGCAAGCCCATTATTAGCTGTCTGCCTCGCTTCATCCCCGTGACCAGAGACCTAATATTATATCACACAGTGTGGAATGCATGAACGATTGTGTTGGAATTCATCTTATATAACAAAGAGAAGATGGACTTGACTATGACATCCGATCTTCAAATACTTAGGTTGTGTGATACAGATGCATGTCGTATGTTTTTCAATTTGTTCCGATGTATTCTTTTTAAACAAACACTTTAAAACAGAGAGCGTATATGAAATTACGAGGCATTCTAACTTTGTGTCAGGATGCATGATGTGTTATGATAATGAAGTTTTTCATCAGGTTCCAATATTCTTCTATGCGAAAACGCATATGTTTTGCCATGTTTTGCAAGCCACTTTGGAAAAGAGCAGTCTAGAAAAGTGCGAGGCTGGGTGATTTGCGAAAACATCATTTATTCTGTGAAACATAAAGCGGACTACTAATGCAAAAAGAATATCTGGGATAGATAAGAACTTCTTGATATTAAGCACTGTGATATTGCAGCCTTACAGCAAGTCTGAGGTTCTGCTGCAGTACAATGCAATACCCTTTTTACCTAGCTGGATCCCCATGAAGTGCATCTAAATAGATCACTTGGGGCCTCCACGTACATAATCAAGAGTCTTTCTACGTATATGTTTTAAGTATTTTTAGAGGTTACTGTGAAAATCTGATATAACAGTAACCATACGCATTATTGGGCATTATGTCCTCTATGGCGATTACAAGTTTATAAATCAGCCTGTACAATCAGCGCAACCTGTAGACTACGTTCTCAATAATCTAAATTTAATCATCGAGAATTTTCCGTACCACCACAAACGAAGCTGGTGCGTCAGGCTTTTTCTATAGCATTCCGTCGTTGGGTGAGTCTTTTCAAAGTGTTTAAATGTACATATACGGGTGAAGTAAAATCATTTACGCGAGGTAAACTCATTCTTCAGGTTAAGCTGCCCACATGTGGCTGGACCATTATATAATAGAATACGCCTTCATTAACACATGTACTAATCAATTTTGACATAACTAGTACTCGTCTAGCAGCTTAATTATTACTCCTAGGGAGGTGCCACGTAAAACGTCTAATGATGTGTGAATCTTTTTTGTAGATTGAACTAGATGTAGATTGTAGATTATGTAGATTGAGTAGAAATAACTAAGCTCATGTCCACAATACACTTCGAGAAATGAGCGTTGAAATCATGCGTAGAAATCGCTAAACGTATAATCACTATATATGTCTATATATATTATGTACGTGTGTGTATTTTGCAGGTCCTCTAGTTCTACAGTACACAATCCTTAACTGATTATTTTCGAATAATATTAATTTATTCGCTCCGACGAGGATGTCTAACACCTATGCGATATACATGTGTAACTCACAATACACTAAAATGTTGTTAGGCTTAGGATCATCATCAATAATCACTAATAATAATAATAATAATATCGTCAATCATTTTGTCAGCAATTGGATAATACGACAGCTATTTCTACGGTTGCTGAAATAGCTCGCAGTACTTCTAAATGCAGTAGTTGTTTGTGGTAGCTCTCGGGTACGCTTAGAAAATTGTAGTTGAACTGCCTACAAAGTAAAGATGTGACGGTTTGCTTTAGGTCTGCCTTTACGTACGGTATTGCTTAACAGTACTGGGTCAACTGTGACCATTTTGTCCTCGTAAGATTTAATGAGCATTGGATATGCGGGCGCTTCTGGAAATAAACACTCTCAACGAAGTTTCTGCCTAAATAGCGCTTTATTTGTAGAAAGCGAGTCTGCCGGTTCATCATATCGTGATGGGGAACCATCACCTTCCTAAGAAAGGTGAGTTTTATGCAGGTTTCTCTTACAATACCGCTAGTTCTATTTTCATTTAGAAATACTTAGCGCTGTTTCCATTGGACAGCTTTCCAAATACGTAAATTTGCTCTAGTCTTTCTAGGCTTGCGCTTCGATTTGGTTGTAGGCGTCTGCAAGTCGCCCTTCGCGCCGAAACTTTACCACCTTCGTTTGTTTACCCGTTTCTAAATTAACCTCCGAAACGTAAAGGGCTAGAGTCGCTAACACCGCGGAACGGAATTGACTCTGTCGTTGTTGGTTTTTATTGATGAATTTATAAATCATCTGCGAGCTAATCTGTGTACATTAAAACTTTTACCGACGCGTTTTTATGAGGCGACTTTTCGGTTGCTTATTAAGGCTAATATAATCTGAATATTAAATACACTTGGACTAGGCTAAATCGCCTGCATATATGAAATAACAATTATTGTTTAATCAAATCATTCTTAATGAATCATTTTCAATGTGCTGGCAAAGCGGAAGTGTTACACTGTGACTCGTTGTGGCCAGGTGAGGCTTGATGATCACCTGATCATTCGGAGTGTGCTTTCGTCTATACTAAGCGTAAACTATACTACTTTATTACTACGGTAACGCTGCTCTTTTTGCCTATCGGTATTATGCCAACGGCACACTCATTTCTTATCTATATTTTTTAGGGCTGACCATCAGCCAAGACGGTACCGCTTTTTGCATTACAGTCGTAGGACAGACTCCATAAATGTAAATGTGCAACGGCGGGGATCAAATCCGTGCATTTACTTGTCTCTTCCAGTCGAAAGGCGCACGCGAATGCGCTAAACCACCGAGCTTGACCCCTCATTCCCTTGATGATACTTATTTATTATCTGGAAACTCTGGATCGCCGAATGTTCAGCAACGGGAGTTCAGCGTGTCGCCAAAGTGGACATGGTGGTTCGCACAACAATGACAAGAATCCTATGTTATTCGTGTTTACAGACAGCTCCGGAATCGTGAAATTTGGTGACACTTCATGTCGAGAGACGAGTAAAGCGACCCATTTGTTTAATATACACATACACGTGTGTATATATATATATATATTTATATATATATATATATGTGTGTGTGTTTGTAACTTCATTTATGTTTTACGCTTTCTGTTGTGCTGCTTCCAGCGTCGGTCTATGATACGGTAGTGAATTGAAGTAATTCCAATTTAGAGTGAAGATGACCATAAATTTAAGTAATATGCCTCTGCCATGATGAAAGCTTTTCAGTTGCATTAACAACCCGGTTCACATTTTACCTTTATTCATGGCACGTGCGCGTGTTCCGCGCTGCCTTAGATAGCCATTTCGTTACTTACCCCTTCGTTGCTTCCCTTCTTAATCACCCTGGCCACTCCAATATCAAGAACATACCTTTCGTATCGATTTTGAAATTTCCTAAGGTTTACTCGCGCCGCGGCGCAAAGAATATATCCAGTTTTGACTGAATTTTCGTGGGGCACCAGTTCAAGTGATTCTATGCCCTTGTGTCTCTCTATGCCATAGAACGTAGCTACTAAACTATGCGGTTTGGAATCTGTCAGTGTAACTGCCGCATGGTAAAGGATGTCAAAAAACTGAATGTGAAATTTTGCAGAAAGGTAGCCTGTTCTAATATGAACCGAATGTCATGCATGAGAAACAAAGTAGTTGGAGAACATGGTACAGTCCGGTAACCTAGCATCAAAAGTAGAAGATTTCGCTAACAAATTCAATCAAACGTCAATTCAGTGTTTCCTATCATTTGTCTACATAGGCACAACGGCACAAAGTCTATCGGTCGTGTGAGTAGATGTCTAAAAATACACCAGTGGTGTGTATAGTTAATCCTAGCACCGACTAAAAAGGTTATACCGTTTGGATTAGATGATAGTTGTAAAAAATATAATGACCGCGGAGTACCACGGTCTAAAAAAAAAAGTACCAAAGAGACTTTCTGTCTCTCCTAACTAATTAGGAAGTACTCAGTCTAGGTTCTCTTAGTTGCATCAAAGTTAGCAAGAGAATGAGTAGAGAATATCGCCATGTGGTAATCCAGTTTTTAAACCAGAAATAAATACACATGTACACTCGTAAGGGTTTTTATTAAGCCACTCGACCTATGGCTCGGTGTGTTTTTTTTGCTTCAAGTGAAAATTCTACTGTTCCCAAATATTTCTGTGATAGGATATTCAGTGCAGAATTGTCAAAAGGATCCCAGAGATTTGTCTGAGCTACATCGCAAAGAGAGATAAATAGTAAATCTAATTATCTAATAATGATTGCGAGTAATTAAATATTGAAACTGCATACGGTGAAACTTTTTTCACCTAATTAATGCATTTTACTAATAATCCATTCATCATTTTAAAAGGCATACCTGGGGTCCTTCCAAAAATAATCAAGTTCGTTCCGCATGGACGACTAATCGCTATCAATACGTATATTTAAATCAGCGGTTTGATCGAATTTCCTTATCTACTGCTAAGCTTGGTTGGAAGAGTAACTAGCGACAACGGCGAGAGCATGAGAATGACGTGATGGCGTTTTTCTTCTATCATGCCACTTTTTTATCGTATGTTGAGTATAATGGAAACCTAATCGTTTTCTATACGTATAAGGATCAATTATGATAAAGGAAAATGATGAGTTAAACGATTTTAGCAATATTCGTGTAATATTTAGGACGTAATAGTGAGGGCAATATTGAAAAAAAGAATAGTCTTAATGATCAGATTATGCAAATGATTACTACAACATACTACATATATTTTCCATACTTGTGTCAACACTGGATGTAACGTTAGACATTAACATTTGTATTTACTAGCACGCGCACTACAAGCTCTGTTGTTGAAATGTTCTTGAACATACGGATTTAATACTAGTACGCAGCATTAGGTCATGAAATCTGGTCCGCCCAAACTCATGATGGAGTATTTTTTAAAGCCCTGCATGGCAATAAACCGGCCCAATTTAAGCCAAGAGTTACAGCGACTGCTTCCGTTCGCATGTTCTACCCTGAAGCTTAAACAAAAGCACAGCCACGAAATCATATTTATATTTATATCACCGCGCTGGGCATGAAAGCGACCTTTTTTGCCCGTCGACGTCAACTTTTATGTTACCTGGAGCTGGTGAACAGGGAAACATTAGCATGCTCCGTGTGGTAACCTAAACAAACAATGCTGCGTACCAACGTACAGGTCAAATCTGAGTCGCGAGTTTGCTTGTAATAGCAAATCAGCTATAACATTAGTATTCCTGGCGCGATGTACCTCAACTCTGCTTCTTTTGCCAGAATCAAATAGGTAAGCTAATATTCAAGTTTGTTCTACATACGAATTTTTCGATTTATTGGCAGACAATTCGGCATGCTGAACTTGCAATTATTTCACGCCAAAGTGTTTCTTTATGTAATATAGAAGGCGAATTGCTAATTATATAAAATATTAGGACTGCTAATGGCATTTCTAGAGAGTAGAAGCATTATTTAAAGCACAACTTCCACTTATTTAATATAAACTGTCTTGACTGTAAAGCGTTAACAGTTTTGAGAAAAAAGTTAAGTGTATAAAGCGATTTTCAATCGATTTGCTCTGTGGCTTTGGTAGAAAGGTCGCGAATAAACAACAATTATAATAGCTGTATTTCGGCATATAAATTTTATTATTAGAAGCGGTCACAAAGTGGATTTGGGTTGGGCCACATTAGGCGAACTCGAGGTACATTCCAACGCCTTCGACTTCCCTGAGTCTTTATTTGGGTAGAGGCCATAGCAAGGAATCCATTTCGCAGTGTTTAAATTGCAACATCTAGTCGGTATAACTTCCGAGTGCCAATTTAGGGCAGGAAATGATCCCACACTCCATCGATCTCTTCACCATTTATTCCAGAGGGTGAGTCTCTGGCCTTCAGGGAAGAGGCAAATATTCTAAAGGGTAACGACATGAATTCCTTTAGTAAATATATAGGCCGAGTGGTCACAGTAATTTCGTAACCTTCATCTATAAGCTACTTCTGTACAGGACCCCATAAATATTACGCTGATTCAAGGGATGCTCGAATAACCTGCTGAGAAGCTCTTGTACGTGTACTGTATTGCTTTTTATGAATAGGTCCCTACGTGGTTTTCGACGTTCTTCTCGTTTGCTATCTTCTTAGGATTTTCCGATTCAGTCGTTAACCCGGTCGTTTATAAAGGATTCAACCGACAGTTCCGCCAGGCTATTCCCTAGCTGCTGCGTTGCAGACCTACGCGTGTTCAAACTATTAGGATGCATAAGTCGTTGTTTATTTTAGTCCATTAATTAGCGGTTCTATTAGCTGGAGTTTATCTGTTGGACTAAAAATACTGAGCACATTGGCGTTAGTGGGCATAATACCTACGCAACGTTAAGCCTAACGAGTCATTGAACATAGATTATATGTCCGTCCAAAAATAAAGCTAACAACTTGTCAGGTAGGCTACTTTTTATATTATACTAGAAATTTTATGCATTCGCCTCTGATAGATACGATACGTACAACGACATATCTTTACCCCATCATACAACTTACAAGCTGCAAGCAATGATATGCTATCCAATGGCGGTGCTCCGTTTTATTTAAAACTGATTTATAATAAAAGTCGGCTATAAACGTGTAATAGTTTTATGTATTTCGAGAAGCTGAATAGCTTTATTTTGTAATGTTGTACCACTATTTGTCTATCTTGAAAAAAAAAAGTAAAAAGTAAGTTTACAAGCTCAGCAATATTCCATTGGAAGCGCAGAGCTAAAAATAACTCAAACTTGTTTGGTAATACTTCGTTAAAGTGGGTTACGACTGCCGACATTGAAAACAATGTATATGATACACATACCTTTTTTATTTTTGAATCGATTTTGTTATCTTGTATGTATGATTTGTCATCCGCTTCAAGTGAGATCTATTTTGTTTTTTTGAAATAAGCTCTGAGGTAGAGAAGCCAATTGTCAAAAAAGACAAGCCGTTGGATGCTATAATTGGCTGCTATATAGTTGTCCGGAACGCAGTCGGATGTTCTTAGTGATAGTTTTACTGTTATGGATTTGCGAAAAGAGAAACGGAGAGTTCTTTAGATTTCTTCTGGACTTCAGGAAGTATAGGCTGTACTAAATTAATGGAGGTCTTTATTACTCTATGGCAGTAGCATCAGCTAGGCGCGCGCAGCCAACTTCTTCCGGAGAGTACGATTCGACCCGCGGGCCGTATCTTTAACACATCTTGCTCTATGGCCTCGAGGGTTGAGTAGAAAACACTTACGGTGTCGTTTTCCTATAGACAAGTTGGTCTGGCTCACCGTTGCATCGACTGCCGCTTTCAATTTTATACGGAGTATTATAATCTTTTTAGTTACCTTATCACAAATAAACTTACCAACACTTAAAAATAAAAAGAGGTGTCATCGAATGAAAGAGAACGTTCCAGGAAATTTGTTTATGGCAATGTGCCTAACGTGACACAGAAAAACAAACGGTCAAATTATCCCGCATGTGTGTTCTAAGCACACTACGTCTGAAAAAGTTGGTTGAACGTACTATGAGTGATCACGTTAGTAAGCGTGCCAAACCATTTTCCCCAAATTTTACGATCTTTAAGATCTGTTTTTAAGACACATATCTTATATCAATTGCTCTAATAGAATAGTTCATAAGTGTGCTTTTTTTAGAGGTTAGTCACGCCGTGATGGTACAATGGCGGTGCATCGTCCTTTGAACCGCACTGATTTCCGCCAAGCGCAGCTGGCGGGAACACACTGGGACTCGGTGCTGCTGGCCTGAATACATGCCATTATTCACTTATGACGATATCGAATATGGTCGCCTAGATACGCGCCCGAGACATTTGCAGAACTTCGCTCACAACAGCTGTCTCATTAACGGCTCACTTTATCTGCGGCAAATATCATTGTCGTTCATATTTCATGAACGAAACCTCGGCTGTTATAAACAGCTAGTATCAGCTACTTTCACTCACGTAAATCACCGCCGTTCAATAGCAAAGGCCTCTATGATTGGCGCCTCAACCAATAATGTACCAAACAACATAGAAGAACCTGTCTGAAAGCAAGTTGTAAGTGCCTGTTTGGAAATTTGATACATGTGGTAATCGAAACGTTTTAACGATTGAGAGCGTTACCACTAGCTATAACTAAATATTAACCTGAATAAGTAAAGACACACACACATATAGTGATATCTAGGCATGAAAGACGGCGGTTGCTGATTTTAGGAGCCTGAAAGAATCAGGCTGAAATGCCATAAGGCACCATGGCCTACCCAGGGCGGCTTTTTTACCCAAGGAGAAAAATCTAGGTAAGAATATGGAACTGAAAGAAATGTAGCTGTTCTGGTACAAAATTTGAGTTACCCTCGCATAGAATATTGGCTCAGATAACCAATATATTGCCAAAACAATTTTACATAGCCTTTTCTTTCGATAA
Organism: Tropilaelaps mercedesae; assembly: GCA_002081605.1. Lineage (NCBI taxonomy): Eukaryota > Metazoa > Arthropoda > Arachnida > Mesostigmata > Laelapidae > Tropilaelaps > Tropilaelaps mercedesae. Next base: position 10,854 of record MNPL01002051.1, read on the forward strand.
TTCATGACTATATAGGTGCAATTTATCTAACTATCAGCTCCTAGATATTGCGAACACGAGATTTGTGATTCAATCCACTTCAACGCATTAAAAAAAATTGGCTGCTGTTTTTTTATTTATTCTGCATATTGCTTTTGCATCAGCTTCCCGTTCCATAGGACAAGCAAATAACTAAATTCTATTAGGCACATGTGTAGTATCATTACTGATCATTATATGAATTATTCTATATTGGATGCTCATGTAGATGTTATGTGCATTAAAGTTACTTATAATAGAGCACTTGGATTAGGGTCCCAAAACTCGAACCTGAAATTATACTTATAGGCGCACTCGATCAAGTTAAGTGTATTTACAACTTGAAATATCCTGCAGTAGTGAATGTGAGTTAGCATAATCTTTGATACCTTCGTGAGCCACTTATAGAATCTGTCATCCCAATGGCTTCGTCATAAATTACTTCTATTCATTAGGAGCTTTAACTTCATAAATACTGGCCCTCAATCAACACTACAACATGTACAAGCCCGGTAGCCTGGTGCATTCGCATGTGCTTTGTGCTCAAAGAAAACATAGGCACACGGTCCGACCCACACCGTTACACATTTTATTTGGGGCCGCTGAGATCGATTTCTGCAATTAATCACTTTTTTGATCTTTCTAACGCAAGGCTAAGCGAAAGTCGTTGTAAATTTGCTAGTTCTCTTTTTTTGCTAGTTTTCTTTTACTAAATGCGGACATTTCTGTCCTAGTGCGACTATTTGTTTTGTACTTACAATTTCATCCACGCTCCACTACAAACAGTTGAGATCTGCCATCGGTTTAGATCTATTGTTGCTCTAACAAAAGTGTAATTAACTCAGTCGAGACGCCTAAAGAACTATGCATTCTTCATAATCGTGCAAGTACAGTCAGGCAAATTATGCATCGTTGTATTTAAGTAGCAAAATTGTTTCCTAAGCAATTACTGCTATAGCCTTGCAATTGATTGATTTGCATAATTCTATGAGTCTGAAACATCTTAGCGAGATGACACCCAATTGGTCTCTTGCGCGTCGCACAGTAGGTGTTAATTTAAATATTTACGTATAGGAAGTGTGAATGCTGCCATTATTAATACCTGACGTGCACACCTGTTCTAGAAATATATTTGTTTCAAGGGATCATTATCTTTGTCCTTGCTCTGGCAAATGCTGAGTTGGATGGCCAGAAATAGGTTCCAATTAATTCTGTTCAGAAATGTTAGCGTCATAATTAATCATATCATAAATTTACTTGATGGAGCATTTCTTTTTAGCGAATCGAATGGGTGAGTTTTCTTAATTAATTCATATTGATGAATGTCAATATATACTTGGAGCCAACGTCGACTCTAAAAATTGTAATTATCGGCTCTTTTACCTCGATGTTTGTTCATTCATGTGCTTACATTGCGTACTGTTACGATACCTGTGTACTGTGAGGCAAGCAAACGGATCAGAATTGGTGTTCGGTGACTAAATATTGGCTGATGGTTAAACCTGCGAATTTTTTGGTCTGTTAAGCTTAGCTAGGCTGAGCAGTAGTGAAATTCTACACGACAGAATACAAACCACGAAGTCCACTTCGTCTATAGCGTCCCGTTCCCTTAATATAATGCGATTAAAACATAGATGACACATGTTACCAGTGCATGTGACTCTACGTTGAAGGACGTCTATGAATTGCACAGAATTGTCGTTGGCATTGCTAGTTTTGCTTACATTATAATAAGATACTTTAATGTTGTTACTATAATGTCCAAATTGAAACTGGCAAGAATTTCCGCTGAAGAGCGAATTTGCCAAGCATTGAATTTAGAGACAACATACATGGAGATAGAGGATCATAGCTGTAAAAATAAATATTCGTGTATAGCCTTTGTACGCTCAACGGTTATTGACAACGTAGCTTTTTTCGGGCATGCCGCGGGCAAACCAGTCTTATCGAACCACAAAATGTAGTGTTACTAATAATATGACTAAGGCCATAAGTAACACTAATAACATCACATTTTTGTAACGCTAAAATAAATATGGAAAGAAGTTTGAACCTTCAATATCCATGTGTCATTTTTCCAGTTGCAGTACACAAAATTCTATTTTTAATTACAAAACCTACAAACCTGGAAGCTTGAACTTGGGCGGATATTGATTATTAATCGTTTCTTTAGTTCGATTAGACGTAAGCAGTTCATTTAGTACCAAAAATAAACGTTGTAGCATCAAATTCTAGTTCATAGAAGTTCAAACGCGCTCAAATCATATCCACCCGAATTCGTCTGACGTTTCATGCTACATTCGACATATTTGAGTTTCACCTCATGTCATTTCTCACCCTCACTACGAAAAAGTTCTGAACACGTGTTAACCTCTAGCTGTATGTGGCTTGGATCCATTTCTGCTTGTTTTTGTTCGTATTTATGTTTGTGAAACTGCTTACCTTCTTGCCACTCGTGGACCAAATGAATACATGGATTAAGGGCCCTGCTCGTCGCTTATGTCTTGTTTGCAATCGCTCTTTCCCCACTGTAGACACTATCTTAGGCTACCACCAGTTTATTCAGGATCAGCCATGCAAGGTAAAGCCTGCATCTGTCTGGCTACTTTTTTACTCTCCAGTTCTAGCCTCAAAGAGGTAACCTAAGAAATTGTCTAGCAAGTGCAGTTTCTCCATAAAGATTTTACTTCCAACTTTTAAAGATGAAACTTCACTGATTAACGCAACGTCTTGAGTATTGCAGCTCAAACAATGTTTACCCATATTTATGTTATTTGGATTAATAAAAGCATTCCGATTCAGAGTCAATTGCTCGCCCATTTTTTACACAGTTAAATTGCAACAAGTAGCCATTTTTTTGTAAAAAGTTGATCGGAAAATGCTTAGCGTCCTACATAGACTTATCTAATATTTTTTACATAATGACAGGAATCAGGGGATAGGAAAAAACTAAAAAACGTACTAGGAAAAAGCTCTATATTTTGCTTAGAGAAATTTTGGATGATTCCGCCGCCAAAGGATAGATTTCTGACTAAGAGATTCTAAAATAGATTAATATAAATTCCAAAAATATATTGGTTACGCTAGCATTGCAATAAAGACGAGTAAGGGGAAACCTTCCCATGCGCTTTTGTGATTCCTATACATACATTTTCTACCAATTAGTAATAATATTTTTACGTTTGTCTTTTACAAACCAAGTTCTCGTAAATGTCCGCAATGATTTAGCATCATTGAATCATCATGAAAATCATTGAAGTGCTATGTTTAGATACACCATATTTTTATGCCGACGTGGGAACGCCTCAGGTAACAATAACGCAGCTTAAAAAAGGAAGCGGACTTTCGTACATTTTTTACATCTCAGCGAACCTGCTTAGGAGCTATTTTTTTACTACCAGCATAAGTTTGTTTGCATTATCACAAATGAAATAGTAGGAAGTCACGTGACAATCTCATTCTATTCGCTACGCAAGGCAATGCGATTGGCATATTCTTGACTAGATTGTAACAATTACTGAAATGTGCGTAATCAGTATGCTTTCAACAATTCTACATTTTTTAAAGATATTTTAAATTATAAGATAACACATATATAAGATTACACGTGCATAAGTTCAGTCCTATTTGTCATTACTAGGTTTAGCGCTGTTTTAAAGCGTAACCTTCTTCAAACAGAGTTGACAGGCGACTCATCAGTTTCGTGAGAATCCAGCATTACGACGTATGCATGCAATAGCTCTCCCTCGCAATACTATGACTATCGCAGATTATACAACTTGTCACTGAGATGAATACGCGGACACGAACGTGATATAATGGTATATGTCAGTTCGAGCAGTTTAACGTGAAGACAAAGATTAAAAATAAGAGCTCTAAGCAAACTCCATATTTATTTGTTTACAGCAACGATAAATGCGTCGTCGAAATCATACTATAATCTTAACCGTTATATATATATATATATATATATATATAATTCTGTTGATCCTATCCGCTTAAATAACACTGAACAAAACTTGTTGTTGTACACAGTCGGCATGGATACCCTGTGTTACGTCAATTGCTTATTGGATGCAGTGGCAATACCTTATTAAGCAATAACACGCTCCTTTTACAGCGATATTCACGAAGATCAATGGAAGCATTTGATGTGAAAGTAAGTCATAAGCCCAGTTTAAAGCAGACGTCTGTTTTTTAGACCTTTAACTATCTATACATGGATACTGGAGGTTGGCGTTGTGAAAGCAACTGTAGTGTTTCAGTAGTTAGAGTAGCAACTACATGTGCTAGAAGGTCTGGCATGCTCACGTACACTAAGGTTTCGTCCATAAACGCTGGGAGTGGGCATGCGACAAACGTAAGTTCGTGTACCAAGCACACTTGGAGCTTGCAATTGCACTTGGCTTATATTATGTGCGTTGAACAACTTTTGTATGCCACGCCATGCGATCAAAGCGGCGCAAGTAACAGCGATTACTCCTACAAGTCGCAAGCTCAAAAAATCAAAAAATTCACGTTGACCTTGTTCACGTTCGTTGGAAAATCGGGACTTTTGCACAATCTCGAATTTGGATGCCGATTTTGGACATAGCATACCTGTCATTGTTGAGTCCGTGCCTTTGCTGTTCAGAACTTTATTGGATGTTGTTGACTCTCTTGAAACCGCTGCAGTATTTCCGTACTTTGGAGAGAATGAAAACCCTCTTTTCTGAGACGTTTTACGACAGATCGTTTCAGCTATACATGACAGCTTGTTGGAAGACCGCCTAAAGAGTTCGGAAGGTCGATTGTTCCACGGGTCTAGACCTGCTGTAGATTCTTCGAAAGGAGGTGGCATTGTGTCCTTATAAGTTGATATGATTTTATCTAAATACACATGCGTTAGGTCATTGGCTTGAATGATGTCTTTCACATCGTCGATTGTAAAAATACTTTTGAAAACTATGTTTTGTACGTCTGAGACTTTCTTTCCACATTGCTCGAGCGTAGCGCGAAGAATATCACTGGTAATGGGGCGTTTCGGTAACGGCATAGGTGGCGGGGCACGTGCAACAAAGATTCTACATAATGCCATTAATCTCTGAAGCCGAATCATGTATCTTTCACTTGTATATTGAATATCCTCAAGATGGTCCGTCCTGGGCGCCCAATGGTCTCTGGATATGCTGTACTTCAAGCAATCGACAATTTTCGAGAGAAGAATATTTCCCCATTGATAAACTTCGAAACGAGCTTCAGAAAACGCCTGGTATTCGTGTCCACTCGGGTTGTAAGCAGCGGTCATGGATGTGCATGGATTCAAAGTGCTTGTGCTCTTTTGTGATGATTTAGGGTTGGCCATGTACCATTTCGTCCAATTGGTATGTAGTCGAAACATTTTAGTTTTTCAGAGATATCTCCCTTTCATATTTTAAATAGCATCTTTCATTCTGGTCTCGTTGTTTTTTAACTGTAGAGTTAAATTCACCGATTGAAAAGAAATGACAAAAATAGCCCCTTGTACGTAACCCCTTAATGAGGAGAAAACAGTCATACGGTGCTGCTTACTACTTTAATCTTTATCTGCAACTTACAGTGAAAACCTTTTTCTAATTTGCCATATTTCAATCGGTTAAGGAATTGTTTATTGCAATCGCTTAGGTATACTAATTAATCGAAGATGAAGAGTTTTCATACGCTGATTTTACGAGGATAAATTTGAGCTCCGGCAAGGACTCAATTTTAACAAAATTTATGTGCAAAAAAAGGCTTGCATGATTTTCGAAGCAAATTAATAATAATTACAAATTAACCCCAAAATATATGGTAAGCTAATAGACAATTAAGCGATGTATTAGAAGACATTCTGTTCTACCTCTTGGGATGTTAGAAGTAATGCGAACGCGGCAGCATACAGTAAATGTTATACAAAAGAATTATTATACCGCAATAAGAAAAATTTAGCTGTTATTAATAAATCGTACTGATAAATAAATCGTGCTATTGAGAATATCTTGTTGATGACTATGATTTCCTTAAAAGTTTACAGTGGTAATTTTGACGGTTAGGAAATGCCTTGCGCGGAGGCCACCTATTAAGGCTACATTAAGGCTAACTTTCAGCAAACATTTAGCTTCTACGATATCGATTTCGCATTAGTTCATATGACAAACCCGCGTGAATATAAATTCAGTTATCGCGAGCCATACCCGAATGCACCAGGCTTCGACTAGAAGCCACTAACGATATGTAACTATAATGGACCTGTCCTCTGTTAAAGCCACTGTTTATGCATGTTAAGTTATGACGTAGATAAACCGGCGGACAACTTTGGGCGTCAAGAGATCTAGGTTTAAAATATTCACCCAGCCGCCTATTCAAAGTGAGTATATATGCCTTTTTTGACTCAAGCTTTTTTATATAACCTTTGCTCTGTATTTATTAGAAAAGACGTGGTAATCTTATTGAAATTCTATTAACTTAACTCACTTCTATAGTGCATCTGTTTAATGGATGACACAGGGGGAACGTTTGTGTGAAAATATCCTTTGTGGGCAAGCAACGTCTGGTGCTTGCTTGGCCGCGTTACCTAATTTATTTCGGAGGATATACCATGGTCAGATAGTAAGCTGTCTATCGATAGGTTTGTTTCACAACGCCAACTTTGGTAAATCGATACTTAAACTAACATGCGTGAAAACATAAGGGATTGCACTCCTTAATATATTCATCTATATTGCATATGCTATAATTATGTTGCGTTATTTGGGAGCAATATTTTTCCATAGTGTTTACTTACATGTAGAGCTTAGATACCAATTGTTAGATTTTACTCAGCATCTCGTGGCTTTGTTATAATAATTCGAAAGGTAGTAGGTTACCCCTGCTGCATTGAAGTTTAAAATCTGCCATACTTTATGAAAAGGGATGATTCAGTGTTTAACATCGATTTATTATTACGTTTGACCATTGATCCTTAAACTTATCTATCCTGTGAGAGTCAGCTGTCTTATTTGAAAATCTTAATTTCAACCGATAGTACGTGAGCCTGCATATTTTCGATCATAACGCAACATCCACAGATTCAGTGCCTCCCTCGGTGTGCCATAATGAAGTGCCATAAAATATCCTAAATAGAATTTTAGGATAGCACGTTACAATGTTTATAATGATGATTTAGTCTTTAGCTACGTATTTTAATAAGTTATAGCGCAGATCCTTGTTTCGATAATTGAGCCTAAAAAACATGTTATTGCTTTTTCAGCAGGTTTGCTTTTATAATATATTGCATCAGGGTGTTAGGCTATATCTATTCCTATTTTGCAACTGTATACGACGTCATTTAAAATTGCGAGACCGCCTCTATGATGTATATCACCGCCCTGCTTTAGATACATATTATCGTACTCTACGATATACGTTTCCCGAGAACAATTAAAATGATTTTGCAAGATATCCTTCCAACTGCCAGAAAAAGAAAAATCGATTACTAGTGTTGCCTTTTTCCTAGTCTTCCTTTTGTCCTCTCTTGCAAAGTGGAGCATATATATTATTGTTTTGCTTTATCTTTGACTGTAATATTGTATTTATCACTTCACTCACTAGATTGCGGCTGTATTTGCCATGTTCCCTCGTTTGCTTGGGCCAAATATCTCATATATACACAATGTCGACTTACTCGAAAATCATTTCAAACATTTCGGGCGCTCTAGTTACAAATAATTTCAGGTGCTCTAGCTACATCCTAGAAACCTACATATTGATTGCACACGTTTCGCGCTCTGTGGAGTACGCTGGATAGCTCGGTTAATTGTTGAGGGACCGCAAGCCTCCTATGCATTCAAGTCTAAGAAACACCTACAATGGCCTTAAATAGTATAACTAAACCAGCGGTAACACATTGACGTAATCTAATCATGTTTCGTTGCTAACTGACAATTATTGGCCCTGCCAAACTCACTCTCCATGCCGCCACTCTCTCTTTACCATCTTGTAATTCAACATCTTGCAGTATACACTAGATTCCCTTTTTTACCGGTTTCTTATTCAACGTGAGCCTTTCTCTTTCTTCCAACGCACGCCCAATGGCTAAGAGGCATCGTTGATTAACTAACGCTTACCTCGGTACATGATATTTACGTAGTAGTAATAGCTGAGACTCGGCTAGGGGAAAAGCTAAGTAATAGGGAAGTGGGCTGCAATAATCAGTATATTGCTTTTAATAATGACATCGGGTCGAAGGAGATGTATTTATTTACATAGAGAATTCTACTAAACGTTGTGAACTAAAACTCGACATCGATGTGGAGGCTGCACACTTGACATTTATAGTAATTTGGGTTTTATGTACTATTTCTCTACTAAGGCAAAGACACCTCCTTAAATTTATTATGATTTATTGTTTGAGACTCCCTGATTTATTATGTGATGCTGAGCCACCTACAGTAATTTCGGAAGACTTTAGCTTTCCAATTTTAGCTACCAACAATAAAGAAACGATGTTCATGAATACTCTTATTGAGGGTTTATATATCAGAATATAAATGAAATAACACGACCCAATTACTTTCAATCTTTTCAATCGTTCAATCAAGTCAATCTTTTCTCTCCTTTTCTTTTCGTCCCTCGTGCCATAACTGCTGTTAGTTCCTCTGGCATTGGCAGTTCTAACGACATCAAAGCAGCAAAACGGAACAACTGAAATTGCGATCGCTCCAAACCTTATTTACGACCGATTCACTTATGATCGTGGATTTCGTGTCCACCAGCTTTCCCATTCGATCTGATCATGAGGACTCATTGTTAGTGTGGTAAGGACCTATTATTTTGTTAAACAAAAACGACGGTAAACCCAATTTCGACAAAACTTAAACCCAAAGACAATTACAACGGAATAGGTGGGAACTTTTCTGAGATACACTAACGTGACTTTGCTTCGGCTTGCCCTGCTATTAATAATTTGTGTAATGAGTGTGTTGCTTTTACCTATGATTTAATCGATAAATACGTTCCTAAACCTAGTATGAGCACTCACAACTTAGATATGAAGTTCCTCGCAACTAGATGATGCGACTGGAGGGCACACGTAGGTGCACGGGTTCGATCCCCGCCGGTGCACATTTACATTTATCCTACAAACAACCACAGGCTTGGTGTTAAAATACTTTACAGATAATGACATGATCATTTCTTTCCTCAAATGTGTCTCCATTATTCGTCAATTAATATACACCTAATAGAGAGAGGTGACCTCCGTAGTTCATTATTAAAGAATCTTGGTAGCGTCATAACAGTGGACTCCACTTTTACACACATATCGAAGAGACTATCCAATTAACGATTTCACTATATAAAATTATTTTTCGCTGTCTTATTATAAAACACCCCGATCAGCCTTTTTGGAAGTTTGCTATCACCAGAGCTGCGAAACCTCGCGAAACCTTTTAGCCTCTGACTCCGCACGTCAAATAAATTCATTTGACATGCGGAGTCACTGTATAATCCGGAGAGGCCGTCACTGAATCTGTCAGCATTATACCTTCGCGATATTGCAAATATAAAGATTCACAGACGATTATAAAATCAGATGACGTATCAAGATACTTTTACACTAGGAAGAATGAGCCTCGAAGTAACCAGACGATATCCACGCTCAATATTCCCAAGATAGAGAGGATTAATGATACGTTCATATGGCGTTAGCACAGGGCATTCAAAGCGGAATCTAGATTTATAACCTCACATTCTATTGGGTATTCATTATGTTTATATGCTTGCACAAACCTAATAGTTGAATATTTTCACTTTAGGAGCATAATATGTGGTTTCGAGAAAAGTTCTGTGTTTAAAAACAAGTTAAGGCTCCGCTGCAATTGTGTGTTTGTAAATGTAAAGCTTTTAACCGGAGGCCGACGGCATTGACTCTTGAAAGGATGAAAGGATGAAAGTAAAAATTTGACTGAATTCATTGACGTCTGAGTTGTTGGATCCGTCAAGATAAACCTGGCCTGAGTAATCGTCGGTACGGCCCGTATTGTTATCGTATCTCCAACAATTGTAGCTATGTTCACTACGCATGTTTTTTGGTTCCTGCCTAATGCCGGATCTGAGCCCGGACCTTGCCCGAATTCTCTCAGTTCAAGTGTGTCTTGTCTTATATAACTACATTGTAGAAGGCTTTTTTCGTGATTTAAAATTACCTAAATAACCTCAGAAAATATTCAGATTCAGAATGGTGTGTTAACACCACTTTAACGATTCCACCCTGTTGAGAAATGTTTCGTTTAGGCTTTGTATTGACTCCAAATCATACAACGGAGGTACGGCATAACGTTAAAGCGTTATATAAATGCATTTCTCCATGCATCTCTCCTCAACTTCTCGGATATTTGTAAGCATTAGAGCTTACATTGAAGTCCAGACATTTCTTAAAAACAATTTCTGTGTAAAAATAATTCAACCATTCAAGAGAGCCACAGGTGTATGAAGGTCAGCGACGTACGTTTCTCAGAAATGCTTCTCAGAAATGTCGTTGTAATTGTTCGCCACTAACGAACTAGAAGGGGTTTTGACGATTCGATCTTAACGACTATGGAAAATTAATTGTTAGTAAAAACTCATCGTTAAATGGAGATTTCTGGTTGTAGAAACCTCTAGACAAAGCAGAGCCATTTAACCTTCATACGATACCACCCACATGACGGATTCATGTCCGGACGTGCATGTTGGGCGCTAGCTTTTAGTACACGGTTAGGGGTTCTAGGGATGTGTTCAAACCCCACATTCAAATACAAATATAGTTTTTTTTTATCTTTTACGTGCCGTGAAGAAAATGATCAGTGGCCAGCCGGAGAGTATATTTTGGTCAGAATTAAGTATCCCGCTAAATACCTCACCATATTTTTCAGAAGTTGGGCTTACAAATAGAAAATTAACCCAAAAATAGCTTTTCGTGTGCTATGGGTGTCTGAGCTACTCCCCAATGTAGAGTATCTCCAGGCATTATTACCTACACATTAACATATGATAGTGATGAATTGCTTTCATTTTTATACTAAGAGAAATTTCCGAATTTTAGTAATGCCCTTAGGTAGTAACATCTGAAAAAACAGTACGTCTTCATTTTTTTTTTGTGAGGATCATCTTAGTCGCTTGTCCGGTTATTTCTTCGAAGTATGGAATACATCGGTTTAGCCTTTAATCTCTTTCATGTCGATGGGTCGACCAATTCTGAACGATAAAGTAATTATTTGGTAGTGATAATTATCGTATGATGAAAGCCCGTCGAAGTTACGATATTATCTACTGAATGCGGGCCGAAGGTCCTGTGGTTCCAAATCCCCGCACGTCAGAGCTTAGTTACTATACATTTCAAGCGAGTTCTTTCTGACTTGTCGTTAAATGTGTTCGTTGTTATTGAATTATTCAAGGTGTATGTGTTGCATTATCTTGATGTTCTAAAGAAGGTTGGACTTATCCGCTTGCTTCGAAGTTCGTGGATTCCTTGTTGCGAAGCAGCGATGTGATGTCGCTTCCACAAATCGATAAGGATAATGCAAGTTAAGGAAGCCGTTATTACGACGCCATTGATGCTATTTATGATCCCCGTTGAGGCGCTGACTAAGACAGAAAGCATACCAATGGCGTTAAAATTCTACTGATGTCGGCTTTTTGGATCGACATGACCTGATATGCAGTTTACCAAAGGTTTTTCATATTATATAAGCCATAGTATTCCCACTGAAGAACAATTTTAGATGAATCGGACCTTTTTTGATAAGGTTTCCAAGGGTCGGGGAGAAATAAAACTTCTTTCCTTCTTTCTTTCTTAGAGAAATGTCGATCACTGCGCCTGCCCTATTATCTGTATTTCTCTGATAAATGTGGTAAAGTAGAAACATTTGAGAGCCATGATTGCAGTCTATATATAAAGTAGAAGGTTGAAAAATTCTTTTGTGTGCTAAAGCCAACATATCTATTTGAGATAACAGACTTAAGCTTAGTAAGTATTCTCGTCTCATATATATATATATATATATATATATATATAT
>MNPL01002052.1:10652-28209 GCA_002081605.1 Tropilaelaps mercedesae
ACAAGCCACCGAGGTCGACAGCCAGCGAGTAGCTGAATAGCAACAACTCACTGATCGTGTGTAGATCTGCGAATGACAAACACTACACAAGCACGCATGAAGTCATTTGGAGGGCACAGCGGCTTCTATCGTGCTTGTCGACGCCGTTAGCGGAACCGATAACCTACAAGATTACCACGTTACGAGCCCGGTTGCCTTGAAGTCTTCAAATAAGCCCAAAAAAGTCGCTTCAACTATTGCATTACTAGGCAGTACGACAACTCATTCGGCAGTATAGCAGGATATAACTACGATCAAAGATGGAAGGCGCAATTTTGCGAGGAAGTCAAGCACGCTGCATCTTGCACGCAGTATTTACTTCTTATTGTTTGAAGTGTCCTTTGAGCAGCCATTGAAGGAACCTTAAATCAAACGAACATACAGCCGGGCGACAGTCACCGCAAAATGAGCTAACTTTCGCGCGATGAATGTTTGAGAATATTTACTCCAGGGTCTGTAACTCAACAGATTGTTTACAGTGAAACTGCGCAGTAGCATTAGATATAGGGTTCATTATAAACCCTAACAATGTCTACCTCATCGTTCTTCTAGCGAGACGGAGAATTACCAATAGGAACTTGCTATTCGGTTGAAATTCTCGCAAGCATTGATCTTTCAAGACTAACATCACAGGATTTTAGTTTGAGCCCGAATTGCACCAGCATAACTAAGTCGAAGTGTAATTCTCCAACACATCGGCAACGGCATACCACTGATTCTACAGCAACCTCATGGATCTTTTTTACAGTTGCAGTCATTATAAACAAAGAGTGATTTTAGAGTGAAACATTTACGAGAGATTTACGTCGATATTCATTGCGGCCTCGACACAAAAACGGCGGAGAAGTGCTCATCTATCGCAAAAAATTGATATTGAGACGCGGTCAACTGTATGTCGCGCGACCATTTAGCAAATCAGACGAAATATCTAACTTTTGAAGATGAGGATAGATCGAAATGTCAAGTCGTAGACGAGTATTTTGTTGAACACCGCTGACGCTTTTAAACGTTACAGAGTTTTAGAAATCAAGAAATGAAGTCAATTGAAGTTTTGCTTACGATTCGCGCATTTATCGCGTGAGTCATGTTTAAACCTAATTAGAACCTTACGAATTTGGTTGGCGTAGTTCCAAAGTAGGTATAATTTTGTGAGTTTTTTTGGATGATACGGCCACCACCGCATGGCTAGCTTAAGCAATAGTAACGTGAACGTTAACTATTGGCTGATGGCCATCCTTATGAAAAAGCAAAGGAATAGCTAAAATAAAATAGTTGTTGAACGTTAACGTTTGTGGGGGTCCACCTCAAGGAGCAGTGTGAAGACGTTACCCTGATTGTCCAATATTTACTAATTTTCAGGCATGAAAAATGCTTAAATTATGGATACTATAAAAAAGACGTCAATAGAAGTACCGAAAAAAACATTTAATCGCTAACCAGGATAGATAGACGTTGATACTAAAATCATCTCCGGCTGCCATTGGTCTTTCGTCGTAAAACTTGTTGTTCGCTATAAAGAACCTCGGCAACATTTTCAAAAAGTTGACTTTATTAAATACTAACGAGTATAATAGATATATAACATCTTCATTGCGCTTCTGAGCACGACGTATCATGATATTTCCGAGGACATTTGTTTTTCAGCCCCGTTTAATGAAATTCCACTGACATGCAACCTTCTCAAATAAAACTGCTCTTTGAATGCTCAACGTGCACAAACGCATTTGCAGACGACGTGGCTACTTCTACCGTCATCCACTTAGCGTCGATCATCGACTCCGACGCGCGTCTACAACAACAATTCGTACTATCGATGCCCAGGCATAGAGCATGGATCCTAGACATGGACGCTAAAATTGGCCTATTGAGTTTGTGGCGGGTCATTACCTCATCTTCGCTCTCGCTATCAGAACGACAGCAATAGCGGTTACTTGTCTTCGTTTGATAAAATTATGCAGTTCCAAACCCCAACCTCACATACATTTGGCAGCTTATTAAGTTCGACACTTACATTACTGTGGCATCGCAACTCAGTTGAATAAATATTATCAAGAAAAAAGTCAAAACGATTGATCATTAAAAAAAACCAGTCTTCGGTCAACAAATAAATATTAACGTAATGCGAGTAGCCGCCGTTCACCTCACAAATTTACCACATCTATCTCTTCATCGTTGACTTGCCTTACTCTTTGACGTAACTGCAGGACCACACCGCGTTCTAGGGTAATCGATGGCCCATTATGACCCTCTTGTGTAGCCACCGCTGAAGGCCCTGGTACGGACTGCTCTTCTGGCGGTGGTGCTCTAACCAATTCACCGGACTGTGTCGTCCCTTGCTGTGTCTGACCTGCGTCCTTGTCGCGTCGAGCCTCGAGTCCCTTCCAGATAGTGACCAGCTTCCTGGCTAAGTTGTAGTGATAGTCGGCGAGCGAAATAGACCGGCTGTATGCAGTTTGCTCGAACGCCTCGATGTAGCGAATGAGGTAACGCGCTCGGTAGTCCTGCATCGCACGGGGATTCGCCGCTGGGAAAACGGCGACGACCATTCTCTCGATGAAAACTTTGCGCTCGTGTGCGGTGATCAATTTTCGCCAATCGTTGGCTACTTGCGACGCCGTTTGAGGGCCACTTTCATTGTTCCGTGAGACAGGCGGCGTAAACGAACGTTCGGACGGCGGTGGAGTTAACATGGGCGGTTGTGGATGTGAAACTGAGTTGACGACGACGGGCGTTCTGTGCCAAGTGTTTCCTTCCGTGCCATATCGGTTCCCCTGGAGACAGCCAAGCATGTATTTCTTCCACTGTTAGCAATGTACAAAAATGATCTCAAATCGTAAAACGCTACGTCGACCTGCGTTTGGCATGTTCAACTCCGTCGAAGCGAGTGCCGTTCGTCAACTGGTCACTTACCTGACTCTGAGACTGGGTGATATTCGATTGTGTGGACGTCCCGTGACTCTGCGCCACAGTTGCTGTAGCGGCGTATGAAGCGTTTGCCACCCTGACGTTGGGGTTTGTGACTGCTCGATTTTGTGGAGTTACTGCCGGCGTATTCATGACGAATTGTACCGGCTGAAAAGTCGTTTGTCCAGTTTGCGTAGTGTTCCTGCGATTCCGCTGGTCCACTTCGCGTATTGGAATCAACCGGAGAGGACCACACACCGCACACTCTGAGTTGTTGCAGTTCTTCCAGTGGGTGATAATCTGGGTTGAGGCTGAGCAATTCGGAAAGGTGCAGTTTCTGCCACCGTGACACTGCGCCATGTGGTTGAGGAGAATTTTCATAGGTTTGCAATTCGGCACGAAACACTGCCGAGGATCTGACCCTTCCTCAAAGGGTTCGCCTGGATAGATCACCGCTAAGCATCTTTGTGCATGCGTCAAAAGGAGCAACCGCTGCTGAATGGCTCTATTCCGTTGACGAGCAGTCGGCTCCAATATGGTGCCACCTGATTCAGGACCTGCGATTCAACAATACAAATAAACTTGTGTATAACGGTGATAAACGTGAATATAATTGTCCTGGAGCCCACCGTTTTTGCTGTTTCAAAAATAACTCCGGATGCACAACTCTATATTATGATAATTCTAATAATAATAATAATGAATACTTGATATTTCACTGGTTGTCTGATTGCAGACCAGTTATTTAAAGTAACGCTTTGCTTAGACAAAAACTATGTTCGAAATCGATATGCTCACGCACCGGGTCAAATTTTTTCTTTTTTTGGGATTCAAGTAAATGCTTGATGCTTATGCGCCACTTTAACTAAAAACTGGCTACAACAGAATTCGTTCATCTTTATTATTCTGATTACTATTATTAATGATAATATTACTACTGTTATTATCATTTTATTAGTATTATTATTACATCATTAGTTTCATTAAACTAGTCTTAACCTACATCTTCTGCTACTATTAATATAAATTTCACAATAAGATTGAATTTACCAACAATTAAGTTACTATAAGTGGACACCAAAAAATATGCACTTGGCATACACAATAGAGAGACCTATTGATTATCAAATGTTTGCACTGTAACAAAAAACGTTCAACAAAAATCGGTTTAGTATTGGCATTTTGAAACTAAATCGAAAAAGGAGCTCATTATTTTGCCAAAACAGAGACAGGCCACAAGGCACTTCAGTAATATAGTTTTTAACAGAGTGTTCCTCAGTCGATAAAATCAGACCAATTTGATGTAATACTGCACATTATAATATGCTTATGTTGCTAACATTTACGTGCTAAAGCATCAGTGTTGCCACTGGAAGATAGGCAAACGTTTTTATTACGGGTTTTCTATGCTACCCACGAAAACTGCATTGTTACACACTGGAGACCGCTACGGGCACTCCAATGAAACAAAACTGAGATTTCAAATTTTATAGGTGGCACCAAGGTTACTGTTCCGCGTTATATTTCTGTAGTGACATGTTCTTCTTTAAGTTTTCTCCAGGACGCCGCGCTTCATTGAGCGTAGACTATCCTTCGATCGCCACCAATAGCTCTTTTGTTGTAGATAAAACTACCGTAACTAAGATTAATGTATAACTATCAAACTCTCTTTTGGAGTAACAAACAGTTAAAAATTGATAAAGACGGTTAACTTACGTATCGACGTCATTTTGTTGATCTGCGGTCGCTTGCTAAATGAAATGACCAGCACAAAACAATCCTCCTTCGTTCAGGCCTTAAAACTTAGTCAGGTTGGGGAGTTAACCTCACTCTACTGTCCTATGAGATCATCAGTTGTCGATTGTACTAGAGCTTGAAACCTGCAGCTAAAATTACGATGAGATAAACAGACAAATAAGACATTTGAGTGTGTTTAAGTGTGAGACACCTAGGCACAAAAATCATGAAGGTTTAAGAATGTTGTTACAAATGAAAATTTAAAACTCATTTTTTTCATTCGTCTTAAATCTCGTCATAATTGTAAACTCTAGCGTATGTCTTTTTAACTATTGGAAGATATGATTCACACAAATCTAATGCTAATATAATGGATTTTAGTAATATTATTAAACATATGAACAGAACTGTGTTATGACATGTTGAGTTAAGCTACGTAGAATAGTACATCCTCAGGCGACAGTTTTGCTTCGTCGGTGTCGTTTATTGCGTAATTAACATCTTCGCCTTGTCAATTCGAAGTTCTACTTCACTTGCAACCCGTTTCTATGCTAACTATTTTCGTTTCCAGACTCGTGCAGTCAATCAATAATGAAATCGGAGCGCTGCACTTTTCGTTGAAAATACACAGCGCGTACTTTTCCTTTAGCATATTTTCTTATTTCCAGCACTTATAAAAATCATAAAAATCTTAAGGAATTGTTGGAATCTTATTGGAATTTCTTAAGCATTAAACAGCGTTTTTGAAGGCCTAAAAGGGCACTAACGAGAATGGATAAACACCAATGAAATACGTATTAGATACTTCTATATTGTTTCAAAGGTACAGTGCAACTGATGTTTACATACACTCCAACCAAGCTAATTAATTGGTAATATTGATTTCTACGGCAACATACATTTTTAAGTATCTAATAACAACCGAATCTAACACTATCTTGCTCAGTGTTAAATGACACCGTTTTCTTTAGACCACTTATCGTGCTAAGGCAGATATATTATCTTTACGACTTTGAAATGTGCAATTCAAATTAGTCAACAAAAGTGGTCGCCTTTATAAATGCCTTTATAAGGTATTAATTTGTTGTGTACCCTGTGGCGCCATGCAATCTTTGGCGGGTAGGCCATCTGATTTTTTCTTGCGTGCAAAAACAACGCGTCTCTTGTTTTTGGAACCGCTTACGTTTTATCGGGCTTCTCAAAGACTCCTTTCTCGATGCAGCGTTTCATCGTCGTCTGCTCTTAACTTCATTAAAGACCCTCTTCGTCTTGCACTGGGAAATTATTTTCGTATTTTTTTAGAACGCATTAACAAAGGATATATGTTAGCGGCGATTTTTCACCTGACAAGTCCCAGCTTCATAGCCACACATCACCGCCGCGTTTTCCTTTATCTATTTTTCAAGTAGAATAAGATTTATACGCACCCCTTCATCTACACTGTGCATCCCAAAATTTAGCTCGCAATGCTGATCGTCTATGAAAATCACGAAGCATCCAGAGAAGCTAATGAACAGCTTGATAACGCCAATATGCACTGTTGAGGTTGAAGACGTGGCTCCCTTGGCCGTCAAACAGCTGTGATAATCTTACGCGAACTACTATTGAGTTAGCAGCATTAGAATTAGTCTAGCGCCGAAAAGGCGGATCCAATTCTAGCAGGTTGTATAAGTGACTAGCCTACAAGTCAATTGGTTCGAACAATGCACGAAAAATCCACATCTCAATGAGACGGTCGATCTTCGACTATTTAATAATTAGTCGACGTAAAGCCTGAGCTGTGTATGTGCAACAGCATAAACTGTTTCCTTGTTTTCTGTAGGTTTCCAGTTCATATGTACGAAATCATAACATACAACCAAGTCTGACTCATTATTTCGAAACATTGCTCAGCAAGTAGGCCGCAATATTAGGAGTTTAGAGTGAGCTTTAAGGTGAGCACATGCTACTACAACGACAGAAAGTTCGAACTCTTCGGTGCCGTCACGGTATCGACAAAACCTAACCTCGAACCAACCCACGTAATGAACCTGCGAACAAACAACAGAGAGTTTCTTAAAGGCCTTGAGGGCCCAAGTTGTTTGTTTCGCCAAGATGTTTTAAAGTGCTGATTTTGATTTATGGACACTCTTGGGACTCCAAAGCCACTAGTCATATTACTGGAAGATCCTGTACTGCCATTCTTTCAAACAAGACCGCTCACACAAAACACAGATGCGTATTCACAACTTTCTTATCAAAAACCCTTAAAATTCATATTTTCAATACGTACTTACATGAACGTTGCTCGCGCTTCCACTCAATACTTAGTAAACGACCGTTTGTAGTACTGAGTATATTACCCTCCACGAATTTCAGACTAAAACAAAGTCAACCGCCGTCAACTGAGCAGAGGCATGTATTGATATCGATGATTGAATTTGGGCTTATCACGTCTAAATCGAAACCACCTCTTGCTCGACATCAAACCTCAAAATGAATAGTGGCGAGGGCTAGGCGAGGGGCATGCGGCATGAGTGGACTTGTCCAATTTCTACAACGCGCATGTCATATTCGTTGTCTTCGCAGGCAGGTGTCGCCCTCTAATGGCGGAGTTCGATATCCCTAGACCCGCTTGAGACGCACAAAAGGCCATGCCAAGACTGATAAAACACTTGAAGCCTAATCAAAGCCTGTGACAATAGCGTTTGGTCACAGTTTTATTCAGATATGATGATGAACGTGGAGAAAAACTGAAAACATCGCAAGATCACCGTAGAAATGCGATTAATTCGGTATAAACAAAGTGTGATTAAAATCGACAGCTGTACCAGCTGTGACATATACAGTGATGATCTAATAACTTGCTTGAAGAGCAAAGCACGACGATTTAGAAGGCTAGAAATTATGAAGCTGAATAGTTTCTTTAGATTTTAATAGAGTTGAAAACGGATAAACCGTAAGCAAAATAATGAATTTTAGAAGAATATAACTGATGAGTGTT
This sequence comes from Tropilaelaps mercedesae, assembly GCA_002081605.1. NCBI lineage: Eukaryota > Metazoa > Arthropoda > Arachnida > Mesostigmata > Laelapidae > Tropilaelaps > Tropilaelaps mercedesae. Next base: position 18,316 of record MNPL01002052.1, read on the forward strand.
ACGAGTTGATCGAAAACGATTTTCCGGCTAACGCTGGTGGATAACATCATAACTAATTGCACCGAATAATACAGTTGTTCACTAACACTGAAATGGACTTCAGCCCAGTGTGACAATGTACAAACAGTGGAGAGAAAAGCCATGTCAGTACGGGATAATATTTCCTGCGCTCCAATACGTTTACATTTTCTACCAACTGTGGCTGCATTTAATATACAGTTAGAGAACAAAGTTACCGCAGTTGATACCGTCTCACTGTGAGCAACGTAGTCAAATAAAAAAATCGCTACAGTTTGGTAGTATTAAATAAATATTTAACGACCACTGATAAGCTGTTCATTTTGATCTAAAACTGTTAGTTATCACTTACAGTGACTCTAATGGATTATTAACGTCTTTATTTCTAAAGTTTCGCTTTGCATCACGCTTTATGGAGTACATCAAGGATGATTCATTTTGGATACAATTTACTTTGGGATTGCGCCTCGACAGACCGACTTTTATATTTCATCCGTCATTTTATGCCCGTAATTTTCTTGTCATGAAAGAAGTGCGAAAGACAGAAAGGGATTAATCGAGTGACAAATATATTAAGCTTGCGTTGAAACCTGGAAGAGAGTTTCAATCTGTAAAAAAAGTTCATATCATTTGAACTTAGAACGATACCCGTAATAGTAGCTCAACCGTTTAAGCAATTAGCTGTGAAGCGCGCCGCATCGACGAACTGTACAGGTGGCGCTTAGTCTTTGTACGCTTAACTTTGTGCAATCAGAAGTTTTTCGAGTGATTCGAGAGACAGTTCAGAACCTTGGAGAGGTACAGCGCCCAAAGGATTGCTGCAGCGTTAACGACAAGCAATCACAGGGAAAAACAATGCCGCTCTGAGACGTCTGTGAATCGAATTGAAAAACAAGCAGCAAATTCTATAGACATTTGTAGTTGAGCTCTTAGTAAACCAGAGTTACTCCGTGTAGCTTTCCGGAACACTCCCTTCACTATATCATCTAGTGCATTCCTTTGGCGGCTGTACAAGCCTAACAAGAATAGAGAATTCTATTCTGCGGATATGTGTTATTAGAGAACACACATCATCGCATTTTTGAGCCATTTTTGGTATCCAAAAATTTCCTTGAATTTATAATTCTCAAGAATTTTACATCTTGGTAATGCCTGCTTTCATTTTATATTAGCTCTCTTAGCCATCATATTCTTCAACTTAGGAATGTGATGCTAAAGTTTACGTTTACCATAGAATATCTAGAAAGTAATTCATTTCCTCCTTAGAATTTGTGAAAATAGTTGTTATTAACATACTTCGTCTGTTCTTTATTGTTGAGTTGAAAGAGCTATTTTTCGCTTGTAATATTTTTTTAATAATGACAGTTGGTAAGACACAATTAACATTTACAAAACTTCTTTCCGAAAATTGTGTTTAAAAGTATCCTTTTGTAGGATTTTTGCGTTAGCGGAGCCGGTCATAGAAAACGTTAGTCGAAATCGTGACCGGTATTATAAATGCTGGCGGCGTAGACCGTTTTATTCACTCATCGGTAATGTTGCACTCCTTAAATTCAGACATGCTCACTAATGCCACATTGAGAGTCATAGTTCATTTAAAAAGATGACACAAACGTCTGTACCAATATCGCATTATTTTCGTTTTGCGCTCGACTTTTTGTCGTTTGAGGTTTTTCCAGGTTTGAGGTTTTTCCAGGTTTGAGGTGCCTCTGAAAAGCTCTGAAGAGCGAATGCAGTGTTGCCAGCTCGGACAGCAACCTGGGCAGTTTAATAGTAAAAATGAAGAGGCGTCAAAAATTAATGCGACGGATAAGAATCTGTGCAGCCTCTTCACATAGTCTATGAAAGGCAATCGTGCAAGCGTGAGGACAGCGAGAATAGAGCATACACATAGCATCGTTTCGCTTAAATTGTTGCCGTATCTAGCGTTTCTTTTTGTTTTTGGACCCACAGAGGGTTCTGCTTTAGCATTCTAGGTTTCGTTGAGACCTAGTAGTTTTCTGTTGAACTGCGGACGAGGTTCCTGGGGCTTCTATAGTCTACTATATCACTAAAATGCCAACGTGGATGACTACAGAATGAATTTATGAAAAACTTGTCTTTATTCAGTGAACGTGCACAATAGACTATGAAATTTGTACTGTCCTAAGATTGCGATTAAAAGTTGCCTCTGAGAATGCCTGTTTCTCAACTCTCTCGGAACAGGCAACTTTCTTAACTGGAACTATTCGCTGAACGGCCAACATGTACAAAAAGACATTCGCAGATGATGTGACTAGCTCCACTGTCATCCACTTAGAATCTATCATAGATACACGCGGACGTTTTTCAATGAGTTTACGTCGTAAGGTAAAAGTTGTTTTTTCCATCTAAGTCCTTGTAGCACACAGGCGGCGGGCTGTGGAACAGATATCGCCGATGTGGAATGCAAGAAAACGGTTTGTTTAGAAATATATAGTGATTCACATGCTTTTTACACCTTGCATATATAACGCAAACAAGACCAGTTTAAGTGCCATTCTAATATCTCTATGTAACTTAGCTTTGAAGCTACATCTCACCTTACGACGTTCGGATAATTGTCGGTCTACTTTTAAAGTACTATTCACATTATACAGTATGCGCATTATTAATGTATTTGCATTTACAATAGGGGGTATGTGCGTTAAGAGGTACTGCTCAGTTCTTAAACTCTGCCACAATTTACAATGCCACAGTTGGTTCGTATCTTCTTGATCTGCATGACAAAGTTAGGAAATCGCCAATTGCGCAGCGCGTAATGATTCAGTATCGGACTGATCGCAAAGATAATTCTGTCAATAAAAACCTCTCGTTCGGTATTGGCAACTTATTTTCGCCACCTGACACAGTCGGGTAATTGGGCATGATATCTGTCCGTCTGAGCCGGTGATCTGGGAGACGTAAACGCACCGTTTGACCGCCGCAGGGTTAGCATGGAGTTAGAACGTGGGTTGACTAGCGGCGTCACGTCTACTGAGGCGTTTCGCACGCCGAATTCTACCTCATCTACAGAGCGGTTTACCTTGACACAAAAACAACGAGTCATGCATTTCTTTTACCGCTGTTAGCGTATCCAAGAAATATAAAATAAGTACTTGTAAAGCGCGATTCACGAACTTCAGATATGCGCTATAAATGTTTCCCTGTTTCTATCTGACTGTAGTTACGTTATTTACCTGATTCTGAGGCTGAACGTCAGGAGATAACTGGTCGTATCGTGGCCCTGAGCCATAGCCGCTGCAGAGCCGTGCTGGACCAGCGCGTTTGCTGGACTGAACCAAGACTCATTGACTGCTGGAGATTGTGCGCCAAATATAAGACGATTTCTGGAATGCATACAGTCAGAGCCCATTCGGTCTTGCAGTGCGCGGGCTCTGGCAGTCCGCCCTTCCTGCTGCCTTACTGTAACCTCCCTGAGGGGAGTGCATATAGCACATACCAGACGGGAACACAACATCCAATTGTTAATGATCGGCCGCGTATTTGCGCAACGACTATAGGTGCAGCTTTTTCCCGCAAAACATTGAGTCATGTTTGGAGGAGAGTTCTTCAAAATCTTTCTTCAAAAAAAGTTGAAGATCAGGAAACTGGTATACAGATTTGAGGTCTCAAAAGCAACTTTTTACTCAATTATAGAGTACAGGTATATAGTATAATAATCACAATAATAATGAATATTTGGCATTTTATTGATTGTATGACTGCAAACCAAAAATTAGCGCAAATAATAATGTATGTGTCAATATCGAAGCTTAGCATACGGTAATCAGCGAAAGAACGATTTGCTTAGAAAATTCACGTTTAAAATCCTACTCAAGCGGGTAATCTGTCCCCTTTATCCATAAGGATTATGAACTATGGCAGGCTTGTTTTCAACCACTCGAAGAGATAGCTCAGAGAATGCTCAATATTTTATTCCACTAAATTTAAGTAATACATTATATGTATGAACAGAATTCGGAGTCAATAGATGTAGGGTGCTCAAACATGGCATGCACATTTTTGGGCAACAATTTCCTCTGGCTAGTGCTCGTTTTGCTTGCTATACATTCAGGCCATTTCTATGTGTCCGACTACTGCGTGGCTAAGTTTCTTTACGATCTGTGCAGGTGTCAAATGATAATACAATTACAGCGTTCTGCTTTTCCATTAAATGGCTTACGTGTTTTGGTATGCATTGTTGTTCCTGGTTCTTATAAAAAAAAAGTAATTAATAACTTTACTTGGCAGGCCGGCAGGGGGCCTTCCAGCTAATTTCTTCTTTTTCAATTTTTCGTTTAAAAAAGTACGTCTTGCCATTGAAGGCGAACATTGAATAGCATTGTTCAATAGTTGCTATGCAATAGTCGCTCATTTCCGACGTCCACTGAGACCAATTAAAATCACAGAAAATGCATACAATAGCACTGCTTGCCGTTCTACTTACCACGGCATCGCACTCCGACATTCTAGGCCTAGGCGAATTGTCGTCATCTATAGAAGCAAAGCGTTTCATAGCGGTAATCGAACTTGGGCTTATCACGTCGAAACCAAAATCTCCTGTCGCTTCAGATAGGAACTCAGAATCAACGGTGGCGAGAGTTGAAGAAAAGATACATGGCATCAATGAACCTGTCTAATTAAACCAAGCGTTAAGTAGTTTTTGCGAAAGATCCAAGAATGAAATCGTGTCAGCGGAGCTATATACCAACAACCTAACACACTTAAGATATAGTTATGACTAAAAGTGGTTTTATTGATTGGGGATGAAGGGCGCATAATGTTTGTTCATCAAAGCTCAGCTGTGGTTGAGTTCTCATTCATATTGATGGAACAGCTGTTGGAAATTGAAATAGTCCAAAGCGCCCGGGTATTGTTGTATGCACAGATTAGTCGTATGGAAAGGTACATGACGAAATGCAGAAGGAAAGGGACTTCAAGTGCAATAACAATTGCAATCCATATCATTGCACATAGTCATCTTTTATAATCGTTGCTTTCGATGAAAATAAAGTAAAACTCGCAGCAGTACCAGCGTTGACGTATGTGAATGAGACAATAACGCTCGTAGGCCAAGCAGGAAAACCTAAAAACTCGACGAAAGGGAGACTAATTAAATGGGTACATACAAAAGCAAATACAATTATTTTATTATGGTTATTTAGTGCAGTCACGCATTCTCGTGAAAATATACGTGTCATGCCATTACCGATTATGGCTGGTTTCCTTGGCTGCATCGCTCAATTGTTCCAGGCGTGCAGAATAGTGTGTTTCATACTATTTCAAGCTCCTAGTAGTGGCTCTTGTACATAGATTACTGTGAACTATTAAAGACTATGAACGATTTTTTACATATATACAACTTTAAAAATATTTAAATAGAAAACACCTATGAGATTAGCTATTACCTCTGTTTTGAGTTTTTATGATGGATGCAGGGAAGTCGAAGGACAGACTTTTCATGAGTATCTATTTACTAGAGTAGTGCTTTCAAGTATATAATTTTTGACATTGAGGCGACAATGTCGAGAGTTGTCGCCTCCTTCACAAAATCCTTCATAACTTTCGTTTTTATTCGAATATGTAGGTAGTTCAGAATCTCTAATTAATCGTAAAGCTTGTAGTCACTTGAATATAGTCTTATAGAACTTCTAAAAAAAAGAAAAGAGTCGAATTTTTTTAGTGCGGTTCAATCGCACACGTAATAGCGACTGCATCACTACATGGCCATAATTATCGTATAAGGTGTCGACCCCATAATGTGGAGTGGGGTTCCTCTTCTGTTTCCTTTAGAAGGCCGAATTCAATCACGATACTGTAAAGAGCGCTTCACTGAATTGAATTAAATTATTCTTTGTATGCGTGGGACTGCTGGAACGGAAAAGCACGCAGGTAATGTGCACTTCGACATGGCCTTATTGGCCGAGTCTAAGATGCTCAAGATTCGTGGGGGTACATTGTCATATGACGGTTACTTTCATCGCGCCGAGGTCACCGAAACTGCAGCGAAACTCCAGCATGTCATCAAATATACGATTTTACGACAACTTTTGTGTGAACTGTAGCCGCTTTTTTAACGCCCTGCGTTGTGAAAGCGAGTAAATACGACATTGACGTAGTAATGATTTTATAAGTGCATACATATCATGTGTGTCGCAAAGTTTCTCTGGTCGTAGTCGATCCGAGGTTCGATGTAGAAGCAAGAGCTGGTGTCGCTTGCGGCGAACCATACCAAGTTCGATATGAACATAGCTCTCTTCGACAACTCAAGGTGACTTAACCTGCAAAAAAATTAATTGTAACACCTCGATCATGAAAAATATATATAGAGAGAGAGAGAGTGAGAGCAACCTGTGTGCAAAGCAATACTGTTTTATGTAGGGACACAAAATAATTACTTTTGACCTTCGGCGTGTTGATATAAATAAAGGATAACGCCAAAAGCACCCTGAGGCTCAAGTTTGAATCTTTGAGAGAGTCATTGATTGTGAATTTCGAATCTTTTCTGTATACACGGATCACTACAACAGTGAAAGAGTGTGATGGTATTAGTGAAGTGTGAAAACAGCTAGTACTACATCGAACATTGAGAGTCGTTCTTATGGATTCGCACGTATTAAACATAGTCGTACGCATCTTTTTGTTTTTGTTGTTTCATAAAGCGCATCAAAGGTGATTTACTTTGACTTCAATTTCGAACGCATAGCAGCTCTTCTTGGCTTCTGTACGGATCATGCGTCAACAGGTCGCCTTTTAGATTTCACACGTTGCTTTGAACTCGCAATGTTTCCTTTGCCGTGAAGAGAAAGGAAAAGTATCGATCGATTGGGAAACGAATCAAGGTGAACATACTAGCCTGTTCCGCAACGTATTATTCATTTTGGATTAATTTGGATTTGGCTTCGTGTATTTCAGTGACTAACGTCTGTCATCATTACTCATCGTGAAAGTCGGCTGCTTTACCGAAGGCGCGAGAGCTTCACAAGTTTTCTTCTATTGTATAGGGCTTCTATTGCAGTCTTTCTGTTCCAGTGACAGAAAATTCTGTTAGTTAACGAAGTTATTACTCGTACAGAACAGGAAGTTACAGTAAAATTCGAATTTGTTAATAGCCGAAGTGCTGATATCGACGAGGTAGACAATATGTGACAAAGACCAGTCATATTGTATAGAAACTTGTATTACCTTTCCTTTAGAATGAAAAATGGGTCAAAAATGTCGCGCAGGCAAATTTTGTAAGTGTCGAAAAATGATTTCAACGTATGCATGGTGGCTTTTTGAACTGCGTTTTATTATTTTATTAAATACTTATCATTTAGCCTTAATCGGTAATCTGGTTAAATAACTTTTTTCAATCTGTGCACCACGCCTAAACAGGTATTGGCCAAACAGAAAGGTTCGGTAATAAGACGTACGGTATATCTTCTTGTCTATTTTAATACAGGAATGTACACTAACGAAAATTCAAAAATATGTTAAGAAATTTACAAATGTAAATTAGTATTTGTTACCATAGAACTAGCATATTGCTTTGAAAATTATTAAGTTAGTTTTAAGACATGTAGAGACTTCCGAACTTCTACAGGGACCTACGGGGCCTATCAGATCGCGCACGTTTTAATTTTATTATATTATCACTATCTTTCAGTTACCTAAATGCGTTTATCGTGGAATGGCCAGTGGTCTTATAGAATGCTTACAAAACTTTTTTCTATTTTTTCCAATTTAAAAAAATGTGTTATTTATATTACTATACTTCTGATAACACAAAAAAATTTAATAGAAGTTTTATTTCGTGTGCATTATAGTATTTGTTTAGCTGTATATTAGTGTCGTTTGAATTCATTTTCATGTACTTCGGTGACTAACGTCGGTCAACAATACTCGTCATGAAAGTCGGCTGCTTCACCGGAAACACGAGAGCGTCGCAAGTTTTCTTCTACCGAACAGAATTTTAGCTTTTCTAATTTGTCTTAATACGAGAAAGGAGTTTATCTGTAAAACGGGGTTCGTATCATTCGCACTTAGAGCGGTACTCATGAGCGCTGGGTCTCTCAAGTGGGTTCATGCAAAGCTGCCAACATAAGCGAATCCTATCGCTGACACATGGTCGTTGTATGCTTAACTTTGCATACTTAGAGATCTTTGAAGTGAGCCGAGAAGGAGTTCCGAACCAAAAATGGGCGTGGCCCCCAAAGAGTTTCGTCTAAGGAAAATATATAAGAACATATATAAATGTCATTAATACTGAGTAAGTGGCTAAGGCAGGCGAAATGATTCGTCACCTGTTACTGCGTAGATAGTTTTGGCGAATTTAAACTTACCCCTAAGGTGTTTTAGTAAGTAAAGAAAGATTAAACGACAAGAATTCATGTCCCAGTTCAGAATCATGAAAGAGAAAGCACTATAGCGAAAATATACGTAATGTCCGTAAAGCGTAACAAAATTTAAAGGTAATGCTATGATATTAACGACAAATAAACACGTCTTAAAAAACAACTACGATGGCTAGTCTCTCATACATTTACTACTCCAATGTTTTTGAAGGTGCACCTGTACAAATTGGTCCACGGGCAACAGTTAAACCGACACGTTAAACCTTACGCCATTTTTACGTTTAGTCATTATTGGGAACTTGAAATAGTCTGGAACACGTCAATCTTTGTATCATTCGATCAATATTAATCGCAATGGTTCCACCACTGAAAAAACCAGCAAATACTGTATCAAATTCTGTATTCGTTTGGCAGTTGTGTAGTTCTAGTGAAAATCATATCGTGCAAGACGTTAACCGAATAAGTTGCTACTCCCTGGGAAGTGTCAAGAAATGTCTAACTTGAAGTATTAGGGAGGGACTCATTAGGCAATTCTAGCGATACCAGCAACACAACTTAACAAATTTTTTGTTATATCTGTTTTCATAAACTTCTTCGGTTATGCGGTCATTTATGATCAAATGGCACATATGATCATTTCCTTTGAGCCGTTATTGGCATATATAAAAAGTTCCTTCACTTTGGGAATGACAGAGAGAACTTGCAAGCTTTGTCTTGCGCATACGATGTTTGTGTAAGTTTTTTGCTCTAGCGAGAGCGGAAGACTCTATTCCAAAAAAGAGGCTTGAGTGAAAATTTGAGGAAAAAGAAAATTATTTTAACAAAAAAGGTAAGTTTTAATGTATAAAGGGAACAGGAAGAAGCACACTTTGCTTGACATCTATTATTTTTATTCAATAATAATTTCAGTTATTTGAACTTCAATTAGCGAAAAACATGACGCTTGTTGAAAAAGCGTTTCTATAAAAATGTCTAACAGAAAACAGAGGAAGCCAGTGAGATGTATATTCCTTTTAAAAAATCATTGGACTATCGCTGCTTGGACTACCTTGCCAGATGTGGCGTTTCTACAGCAAAGGTTTTTGCCCCATAGTTGGATGTATGAATGTCGTGAGAAGCACTAATCTATGAGGGGGAAATCGGCCGGTTAGAAGACTGGAGCAGAATTAGCTAAAAGGTTCAGGCAACACCCGACCCCTTATCGCAGCGTTCTAAAAGGTTTTAACCCAACAAAATACAATACATTAGGTGTACGATAGACGACCTGCAACGCAATGCAGTTTTTTTTGGTAAGCTTCATCCCCCGCGGCAGTGTTAGTGGTGCGTCGTGACCCATCTCTGATGCCAAAAATGAAATACGAAGCTGTGCACTTATGCTATAAATAAACTAAACTACAAAAACACTGAACAAACTGCAGACAGTTACATTTTTAGTCGGTGGTCACGACTAACAACTCGTTCACAAGACCGACCTCAGGGCAGTTAATTTGATAAAGCCTTACTGGGTATTTACCCAATATATATATATATATATATATAT
>MNPL01002053.1:0-21714 GCA_002081605.1 Tropilaelaps mercedesae
GTGCACCTACGTGTCTCCTCCAGTCGCAAGGCGCATACGAATGCACCAAGCCACCGAGCTCGACTCTGTTTTAAACCTGCACTCATTTTGTCGTTCGGTGCATATTCAATGCCGGTGACTGTATTATCTATTCATGGCTAGTTGAACGTTTATAAAAATGACCGTTAGCACTACTTACATGCTTTTGCTCATAAATTCTACTGTAGCCATATGTTGCCAGAACAATAACAATTGTCCTCTTCATCGTATTTCAGTGTAAGCTTTTGTTTATAAGAACACCTGCGGTCAGCTAAATTCTCAGAAGCCACTAGTAAAGCTGTAACTTCACCACGATTACTGTGAAAGAGCCATTAAACACTGTAGCATTGTCAGATGGGATTCCGTGATGTATGCATTATATGGTCAAGTATCTTGAAAAGTAAGGTCTTGATCATTGATTCTTTGACTTTGCTTCCCATAAACTTGATTTTCACCAACTCAACAGATTACTGCGTCGATTCCAGGCCCGACGTGAAGGCATTAGACTTTTTTTTAAATAAATACTTTTGCGTACAGTTAGCACATCACGTGCAAAGCTCGTGCTTGAATGTACACACTCTATATACTCTCATCTTCTTCTTTATATATTCCTATATCACCTATATATTTTCCCACACGCTAAAATGCTTTTACTCACTACTATGTCCATGCGTTGTCCTTCTATGGCAAGTTTATACTGACTACGAATACAGCATTACGGCCCAATTGTACCATATTATACCATATATTATTTTCTCCTTGTGGACAGGTTCTCTAGCAGAAAATATCTGGGATTTACTTCCTTGTCACTTTTTGGCTGTGAAAAGGAGAATCGGTCGTAGAGGGTATACTAACAGCACATGAAGCTGTACACCTCGTAGACGGGCAGATGACGAAATAACATATTCTTCAGAGTTCTCTTCACTCTTTTTTTTCTGGCCAAACCTGACGTCCGATAATTCTAAACCAACCGAGGTAGTATGTTAGAGAAAGAGACAGGAGTAAGGGGTTGTTAAAGAAGGAGGCTTATGGAGAAGTCGGAATCGACCTTGATCCATGGTCCACAAAGCTCTAGATAAGAAACGATACTAGAGAGCTAATACACTCAAGGCGACGTAAAGATTGAAATAATGGCACAAATAAGTGCTAACTGCGTATCGAGCTGAGTGAGACCCTAGCCAAAAACAAGAGCAAAAACAAGAAATATTAACAAAGTACTCCAATACTCAAATTGTCGTTAGAAGGACTTTTTCCAAAAGGCCTGTTCTGTTTGAATTTAACCTTGTATCGGATTTTTGCAAAAAAGAATCTTTGAGGGAAAATTACTTGGCAGTTTGAGCATGGTTATTATAATACGTCGAGGTCTGACAAAGTAAAGGCAAAAGAAAAGGCTTTATGGTTTCTAAAAAGCAAACTTTGGAGCAAAATGCCATGCTAATATAGAGAACCATTTGAACGAATGAATGATGGAATTATATGATCCGTGTATTAACAGAGGCCAGCTCAATCAGCAGTTTGTTAGGGGAGCGGTCACACCTAGCCAAATGCGCAGAAAAAGTAACAAAATAGCCCTTGAAAACAAGAGATAGATGTATTCTTTAAGGCAATGATGACGATACCCCCAAAAATGCATTTCCACATATAATTCCGACGTATGGAACAGCAGGCACCTGTAGGAGAGTCCGCGCTCGATTCGTACTTCAAAATCTACAAAGTGTACTATTTGAAAATCGAAGTAAAAGTACGGTGATTCACGTTGAAATTTACGTCATATGTTCTCATCAAAAAAACGTTAACGTATTCACAAATTGCTTATTTATAATACACTCATTCACTAATCGTACGATGCAAACAACCTACAGAAAACACACCTGCAATTAAATCCTTTATCAGTCCTCTACGAGAATGAAACGTGCTTTATTCTTAGTTACAATAATTCGCTAGGGTTATTCAGGCCCTTACCCAAGGGTCCAAGGATATCAAGAAAAATCTCTTTTATGATGAACCGTTGCACTTACTTTATTTCCGCCAAGTAGCTCTCGGGAGACAATAATCAGACGACGTATACGTTTTCCTCCACACGTAAGTGGCTCTATCTCTTCAACTAATGTTAGTAGGTACAAAAACAAAAAAACAATACGCCAGAATACAACTCACTCATTTCACACCATTAAAGTGCATTCAAAAGTTTAGGAACGTATCTCTGTCCAAAGGCGTACTCTTAACAGAGGTGTATTCTTTACAACATTTCAGCAACGTCATGAACTTGTTTGATAATGCGTTTTCAAGTGATATTGTGATATAAATTTCTGTCAGGTGTTGAAGATCACAATATAGTTAGACCGGTTACATGTTGCATGCTTCTTTAATAAATTATTAGCCACTGTAGAGAATATCGGATATTCGAGATACTCATATGTCGATCGAAATGCTTCGGTTATTCGGCTTGGAGTGTTTATGGAGGATAAAAGCTAGTTACATGCAGTCTTTAAGCAATTCAGTATCCAAAACCTCCTCGGATTTTTATTAGACCACTGGTCAGAAGTCACTCTAAGCTGAAGCTGAAGCCGAAGCTGAAGAATCCCTAAAAATTACTTTGTTTGATTTGCTAAAATCAGTCACTGTTTTTATGTTTGTCTGCGCCACCTGTTTTTTTACAGGCTCTTTTTCGTAAGCGGCTCCACCTGAGGCGCCACTGTACAAGTAAAAATGCAAATGCCAAATGCATCCCGTTCTCGTTACAACTGGTATCTCGACGCACACTACTGCGAATGCAAATTTTAGACGAACCTAATTTATATCGACGCAAGTAGTCTAGGTCCTTTTCTAGGGCACCCTGGGTTGTCCCGCCGATGTCTTCTACTCTGAAACCGCAATGTAATCTATCTAAGGCCAACCGAGGGCTATTCTCATCGGCTCGTAATAGTAAATTCGCCTTTTTGGCGATTAACATCTGTGTATCTCTGATCTCTTTTAGTAGAGCAATTTTCCTATCACAACAACGACGTAGCAAGAAGAAGATATCATCAATGTTAAAGACATTCTAGTCTACGCACTCCGAAGCGATAATAAGCGCAGTATTTAAAATGCTGCATGAATATTGATTATGTGAGGAACATGAACAGATATTTGAATCTAAATGAGGAAACCCTTATGCGGCTTCTGTTGGGTCGCTCTAGCGATCTTTTTTAAAATGCCGTAAACGACTATTTGGAAATGCAACGATGTTACTACGATTGCTCTATCAAATAATCTTTTGTTCTGTGTAATTCAACACGCATTCGTCATGAGTGTGGTTACAGCATGATCATCTGATTTTTTTCTAAGAAAAAATGTTTTACCTTGCTTTTATTTTATTGAGCCTTTGGTTCCTCTGGATGGTAGGTGACACTTGTCAAGCATTAAACAAATGCACCATGCAAATAGGTGTTAGGCGACAGAATAAAACAAGATTGCGAATGATAAGAATTGCCCTCGCTATTCACGATTCTCGTCTTTTCATGATGAAAGCTGCAGTTTTATACGTTCCCGTCGTATTCCGTCTTACATATCGTTTGTGGTGTACTATGACCGAAAATAATGTAAGACAAATCACATACGATTGCATTAGAGTGAAAAGTAAAACGTCATCAAGCAGAGACCCAGTTAAACCTGCTCCGAAGTCAAGATGTCAACAGGCAATGTTTATGGCGTCTTTGTCTGTCATTCAAACAAAACGAACAAGTTTTTGTTGATGTTCTATTGGTTCTATTATACAGTGGTCTATTACATAAACAATGGAAGAGCATGTTTCTCTTCCGGCTATAGGACGATGTTTACTATATTCGACTGTTTTCGCATGCAGCAAGAAATCAAAAGGACAGATCAGTGTTTAATGGATAGGTAGGTAGAGAGCGTAAGGTATTTCTATCTTCACAAGCGCTGAAGAAGAGAAGAAAGCCTATTTAATCGATGTTGCCACCCGCCTTGTGTTTATTCCCTTGTCGAAAGAACGTTTGACCTAGTAGACGCTTGACACTATCTTACCTGAGAAGCCAACGGTTCTCCCAAGTGAATTTTCTCAGATAGGGTCTCAGACTGAAGATCTGCCTAGCTAAGTTTCTAAAATTCTTTTCACGTTTTTCACGGTCTTCGGGAAGAAAAATCTCATGCCAGATATCAGTTAGGTGCTAGGTTATTTCAGCTTTTTTTTTAGCTTATTCTGAAATGCTATCGCCTTTGAAAGTGTTCATTTAAAATCGTGGTACGTGGTGATATTTATTATTAAAGGCTTCTTTCTGTTTGACTCTTGGAACTACATCCCACGCAGCATCACAGAGTTTTGCACTCAAAGAGTGTAAGCTACCAGCAGGATTCGAGCATGTGACAACGTAGAGCCAACTACTTAGCCGCTCCCGTCAGCGTCTTAACCGTTCTCTGGCATTATAAACTATAAGTGGTTTTCCATCTTAGGAAAGCATGACAAAAAATAACACAGGTGACTATCCGGGCCGATTGTTATATACAGTCGAAATATAGATGGTCTGCTCTGTAAATGTGCTTGCAAATTTACTCACTTCTGTCTTGATGTAGAGAATTAACTAGAATGTAGAGAAGTAATTGAATAGAGAATTAACTCTACTCATAGAGCGCAGATCCAAACAGCAAGTATCCCGATGAAATCTACTGTTGCATTGAATGTAGAACGACATATACTTTTTTGCGTTACAGATTGGAAAAGGGCTGTTATTATGAAGGAAGATCCTGTCTGAATAATTATAACGGTTTGCTGGAAACATGCACATGTTTAACACTATTGAAACACACCTTAATTTATAGTAATTTAGTTCTGCTATGATGTTTCTTTGCCTATCCAAATTGAGTATCTGTGACATCTACCATCATCATTGTAACATATTTAGATATTACAAAAGGCAGCTCTCTCTTTTCCTTTCCTATTAGCTGCGGCACATGCAGACGTACATGACTACGGCTATTAGTAATTGTGGATGGTGAGAAAGTACCAGCAAGACGAGATATTCATATTTGCAACGACAGGTCATGCAGGTATAATATACGATCAAATGAAACAATTAAGGAGGTTACCTCCCACATTGCCCCATACATGATACCAAGGTCCAAAATCTTCAGCATTCCAGCAGATTTAGCAATATAAGAGTATTAGCCGTCCTGGTTTGGAATGAATGATGCAAACATTTTAACAAATATCCTAGTGTTAGGAATCCATTACTCTTTCCGCATCTGCATTCATGAGATCGATCTTTATTGATCGTAACCATTTTAAGCTCTGGATTTGTGGACTCGAAGTCTATCATTGCCTACACTATTGCTACACCATTGCCTACACTATTGTTTTGTTCCACCAACTAATAATAACAGCAGACGCAGAAATCACCGTATTACTAACAGCCGTAGCTAATATTTTAGGGCTAGCCATGAGCCAACATTTAACGTCCACGGTAGCGTTTTTTGCATCGCTTCGTAAGGCGGACCCCATAAATGTGAATGTGCAACGGATTCGTGCACCTACGTGTCTCCTCCGGTCGCAAGGTGCACACGAATGAACCAAGCTACCGAGCTCCACAATAGCAGTAGCTGTATTAAGAATAACGGCACTCCTAAACGCCAATCGGCAGCGGAGCTTTTTTCGATTTGGACACTGTTTAGAGACAATTAAGCTTCTATGTGAGATAGCCGAAAAAGAATTCGGATGTTGCGAAGAGTGTGGCCTCTCTTAGGCGCCTTTCCAAAGCTGCGGATCGGCGTGGACCACCATGATGTACCTTCTTTTTCTTTACCTTTGCTGCATTCGATTTATATTCGAGTATAAAATTCACGAGTGCTGAGAGAACCTATCCATATTACAAGATTTAGGGGGAGGGAAGGCAGGGAGATAGAAAGTGAGAGAGAGCGTGCCAAAGTGATGTGTGCTACTACAGCACTGGGGCCCCAATAGCTCCCCATCAACATCTAACACACCGGGTTGTATACAGCTATAAAATACAGCAGCCATAGAGGTCTATTATAGGTGTACGCCAACCACATAATGTAGGCTATGGGTTTCGCCGGGCGAGAGATGCTGCGCACACGCACTACTGGAATACAGTTCTGCAGCGGATGATTTCGCCGCGTGTAATTCGCGGCTACTAAGTTGGGCCGCCGTCTGGGATAACCGAAACACTGTATTTACGTACTGGACATTTGTTTATTTAGGCTATCTGCTTTAACAACCTATTCAATAATGAATTACTTTTAAGTATACTTACATAGCATGTTTACACTAAGCCTGGCTGATAGACGTGATACGACAGGCAAATCCGAATATGACAGTTGGGGTGTATTGACGCCCCTTATAACAGGCAGCAACCGTGTACTTTGGTTGCTAGAAACTTTTGCCATAGTACAGCTATAATATTTTTCAACCATCTATTGCTTTTATAGAAAGAAGTCAGCAAAGGTAAACAAAAAAAAATAAAATTTCGTAAATTAAAGCTTTGCATAGATGGAGTTTTCGTCATACGGCTATGATCTTTTCCACACCTACATATTGTTGCTATGGGCAAAGATCAATAAACAAAATGAGAGAACGAAAATTTCGTGGAACAATTCCGCATCGATGGTTAAAAAGGTAAAGATCTTAGACTTAGTTGAATGCTCGTAATAAATTTTTTCGAAGCGAGGACATTTGTACTTAGAATCGAATTCGCAAGTTCGTTGTAATCGTGGTAATTCGATAACCACCGCCCGGCGCAACTTGAAAACTGCTTTATTTCGTGCGTGATTAGTTGCAAAAGTTCAAATTTTAACGAAAAATAGTTTTACTTGAAATCTTCCCGATGAGGGATCGTTGAAATGCAATAACAAGCTCTGATATAACCGAATGATTAAGCTTGCACAGAGCAATAGCTTTTCACCACTTCTGGTCGCAAAAATAAAAAAGACCGATTGTTTAGGGTACACGCATACTTTTTTTATAGTCGATCAAAAATGATATATCTAGATTAGATATCGTTCATTGCGTAATCAAGATCTAGCCATTACAAATGTTTTGATTTAAGATAATTGCCGAACATGGTCCATCGATGGTTATGCCGGTGATATTGTCCAGTACAGAATACAGCAATAAACAAAACTATGTCAAGAAGTGTGCAGTAACGGCGCTAATGTAGCTGTTTATCCTTAGGGGCATATTCGGATAATGAGCCTGTGGGGAATGCTAGTCTTGGTTTGAGGCTGTGGAAGTAGCTTCTCTAACTAAGCGTATACTCTGAATGCGTGCGGATTTCTCATAACCAACAATATACACACGTTCTGTGCTACAACAGCTTCGTTACGTCTGCTAAGAATCCCCGCACGTGAGAGAAGGTTCGCTTATTGTCTCTTGCAAATGACAATGTATTGCTTGAGGCCGAAGAGCCTCCCTTTGCCCGACATAGTGTTCACTAAGATGATCGTCCTACTTTAGCGCCGTTTAGCTTTACCGACTTTATAAGCCAACAACAATAAATTGTTATACGAGTGGTCATTAACACTACAGCTACGTGGCTACAGTTTACCGACTAATCTCGAAGAATTTCGCAAAGAAAAAGGGTGATGATTGTTCATTAAGATTTCTTGGGTAGGTATAATTTTAACAATGGCCAAAGAATTTGAATGTGCTTAACATATCTTACTTTAGTTAGGTGAGATGGCGAATTTCCTTTTGCGTAATTTATTAATATTTTAATGATATTTTCCTGCTTCTGGCTATTATCGCCACCCATTTTGTTTATACCATGTGAGGAATAAAGTCATCTTTTAGGGAAATGTTGGGTTTAAAATTTTTTACATGTGAGTTATACCCGGGAAAAATACCGGGCTGATTGTGATCGATCTACAAAGTTCCTGGCTGTCGATCATTTTTGATAAAGCAAAGAGAAAAAAGCAGAGGTAACTTAGCAGCCACAAACAGTGATGCGATACAAGATTCGGCTACCCGCATTTTATGTCAAGGGCAGCTGCCGCATACTAACATGCATTCAATCTCTTCCGAAGCTCTTACCTTTGCTCTTTATACTGATTCTTACACTTTATGACTTCTTCCTATTTTAGCTGCCGTAACATTAGTAGCATGGAAAAGCGTCTGCCAATTCTCGAATCGTCAATCTTGAGACAAAAATCTGAGTACTCATAACCCCGTCTTGTTCCGCTCTAGCTACTCGGCATCTCCGGGCCGAAGCGCTCGCAGACACCAACAGCCCACATTCTCTGTCTGCCTTATGAGTTGAACATCTGTCTGCTGGTTATGCAAACAACAGAACCGGCCCCGTTTCACTGCCCATGCTATACTCTCAAATGTTCTCTAGCTGTCTTGAGCAGACTAGTTCTCTATAGGCACCTATATAAGGAAAGTGGAACTGGAAGCGTACGTGTAGATTTGTATAATTAGCATAGCAGTTGGACTGTAAGACGACTCCGAAGAGCCGACTAGCACGAACAGCCGTTTAGTAATTAGCTCGAATCAGGATAGTTTTTCAGGGTCTTCTGTCCCAATCTAGTATCAACCTGCACATAGCATGTTCATTGCGCAACTTACACAAAAATGTATTCGCACGTATGTCGGTCTATGAAAGTTAGCCTGAAAAATTAAGAATGCACATAAGTGCTAACGACTAACATCACTGATGGATAATTTATGCAGTAAATAACGCTATTAATGAAGAGTATTCTTTTCACCATAAGAAGTGAAGTTTTAGTGGGGTTTTGATTATATAAAGGATTTCTGCTGAAGTGCATTCATTTACCGAACAATTGTTGCTAATATGTTCTGTATGAGAAGGCAACACGGGGAACCGGCAAGCATTAGTAGACAAAAGGCACTTCTCGTAACTGTGGATTTGTTTGTGGAGTGAAGGTCGCAGCTATTCGGTAGCTATCAGAGTTCCCTGGCATCAGTCCAGATCTCTGGCATAGAATATGACTAGCACAGAGAATTAATGAAGTTATCCCTTACCCGCAATCATCCTAAGGGTTACGACCTTTTGAATCCACTGGTTCTGTCTTTGGTGAAACTCGACTGTCTATTGGCAGCCTGAAATTTATAGACGGCGTTGGCTATGAAGTTGAGGTTACAAGGGCTTCCCTCGAAGTACCAACCGTTATTGACTGCGCACTTGCGCGACTATCGAAATTAGTTCATTAAGATAACAAAAAAATCGCTCTGAGCGGTTTAAAGTTATAACAAAATCACAAGATTTGTTGTAAGTTTTTTATTACCGGTAAACTCTTCAAAAACAAATACATTACTTTCTAGACGTCACAGCTCAAAACCAGATTAAAATTTCTTAGATACAAACTTTTACGATGTGCCCAAGTCACTAGTTAACGTTTTTTCAAACAGATACAGCTTGGCAGTATTTGAACTCACAGTCGATACTCATCTGTAGATCTCATCCAATATAAGATACCTTAATCGAGCTCATGTCTCTTAATTTAGTTTTCACTGCGTTAATGTTTCAACTGCATCTGCTTCGATACTACAAGTATTTGTTGAGTCCCTCTTTGTTTATTACGGCGCTCATCAGGGCCGAAGCCTAGAAAACCAGAAATGATCTCCCCCAACAGGATACTGAGTAGCGCGCTCAAAGCAATGCATTTTCTTTGTCCGCGTAGTTCTATGGATTGCTAATAGATTTAGATATACCAGATGTGCTTATCAAAACCATAGTCAGTATTTGCACTATAACACAAAACTTTAAATGTTTTTTGCCATTTGTTTCTTTACTACGGTTCGTAAACTGCCCGTTAACCTCGAATTCTCTTTATCAAAAATCTTCGGCACACAAAATTCTGGAAGCATTGCAAAAAGTGTTATTCCTTCTTAACTAAGCAGTTCAAACACGGTTTATGGAACCTTCCCCTTACCCCTTATTGTGCTGTTTTTACGCGCATAAACTGTATCTTTGAATTCTTTTGAAAATCGTCCCGGTTCAGGTCGAAACTGGTTATTATCTTGGTACTACTGGGACCTCTAATATGGCGTTAAGGGGTCTTCCCACTTAGCTGGACCAGCCACAGCCGCGGCATGTCGCTAAAATGCTGCTTCTTTATACCCTCCGCTCTACCAGGCGAATGAAAAAGAAGATATCTTTCCAACCGCTGAAATATCGGCCGTAGTGTTGACGGCTAAATTTGGTTAGCTCTGCTCTATTTTAACGAGCTTGGAAAACATCAGACTACCTGATCACTGGTGGCCTTCATAGTTAATATAGATATCGACGTACTAGGTACACTGTAGGTGATGACTACGACGTGTGATTGCACTAAGGTATTCATGGACAGTTAATTTATAATTTTAATATTTGTTAGTGCGCTGCCTCTTATATCAGGCTGAGCAGTGATGGTTTTTTCGAACGTCCGCGAAGTCAATTTCCTGTCACATCAAATACGTGTTGCAATATTAGAAATAACAAATCAACTGCTGATTAGACTTATTGACAACAAGCTGCATCGTGTCAACTTTTGTTTGTTGATAAAGATAACAAGTATACTATTGCAGATTCTGCCTTACTTCCCTTATAACTAATCAGGATTTGTTCTCATAAGGGCACATGTGGTCATACAACATTTAAGATTCACAAAAGAGGACGGGGCTGCCCGCTGACAATTTGCGGAGGTCCGTTTTCGTGACCGCTAATTACTCTAGTGACACATGTGAATTTCGAGTTTGTGTCTTTTCTGTCTTAGTGGAATCTACTTCAGCCATACAACTGTCTCAAGGACAAATACAGCAAACACGTGCTCGATAGCAATTAAAAGGCTTGACGTATTATTTTACCACATATATTATACTTTTATACACATGAGCATAGACTAAGCTCTTCTACTCATAGGGGCTATGTACATAAAGGTGATGCTTGTAGAAGTTAGTGACATTATCACGATTTGTGTGATCCCTCAATAAAATAACCGGTTATAAGCCTCATTAACTACTGGGTGATAATGTAGCTTTGATGTTGCATTCAGCACTGTCTTCCGACTTTTACCAGAGCGAATGTTGAAGGCCGGTTCGAAACTCATTGGCACGTCATTAATTGCGAAATTAGCGAATTTAATTGAAACTCGATTTCCAATCTAAAAATTTAAAAATAAAGATATAAAAAACAACACCGCAGATAACTTCAATTAACCACAAACGTTAAATTTAGCCTAATGCTTCTGGTTTAAAGAGAAAGTTTATTAAGATGCAGACAGATCAAGACGTAACTCATGAAACTTTTGTGCATGAACGTGGGTCTTTGCTTCCTTTTCAGCCAATTGTTAATTTTCGCCAATAAAGAGCAGAAGCATAATTGCTATATTTTAGAAGTGATAAAATACGAAGAGATTTGGGGAACAGGCCCCAAGGCTGCACTTTGCAGCTTCTGAATTTTGGCGCTTACCTCCACGCCCCTTTTCTTCCTGTAACAGCTGTAGGCGGTGGTTTCTGCAAGAATACTCTCTCACGAGAATAAAGCACTCCAGACTACCTTGGTTTTTCTCTTCAGCTCCTTAATTATTCCACGTATGTTTAATTCTGCAGACCATCGATATTCTACGCCTTTCGGTGATCATTGAAAACTTTCGTTACACTAACAATAGTTCTTAACAACCTTGCTAAACTTTTGGAGTTAGCGCTGGTCTGCATATGCTGTCTTAGACCTTGCTTGATATAATAAAACTATCCGTTGTCTTCCATGCATGTTATTCATATGTAGCATGGGTGAATAAGAGCAATTTATCTGTGTCATAGGTATGCAGGAGGTGTCGACCTAAAGTGGTCAATGCTCTTTCGTGTCTTTTTCCTAAACAACGTATATCCAGCATTAATGGAATTACAAGCCGTTCAGGAAAATTTTAGGCTTAATTATAGGTTGCACAGGGCGTCTACCATTTCAAAGTGCAGTTTTGCAAGAACAGAAACCTGAAATCGGATTGTGTATCTAATAATAAATACTTTTATTATCACTATTATTATTATGGCAACTGCATATTACTTTTTAACATTTGTCTTCTCCTCTCTAACTCCCCTCAAAATATTAGTATTGAGAACTTCATAACCGTCAAATGCGGCTTGGAGAATAATAATGCTCCGCTTGAATGCTAGAATCCAAAATGCTCGTATGATCCATCATATTATAGTATTATACAAACTAAGTATCCAAACAATAATACCATGCACAATAGAATATCGTTAATAACGTCTACTAATACTTGAGCAATCCCTGTATCTTTTTTTTATATATTGGAGCGTCGGAAAATCGCTTGGCGCATTCGCGTGCGCCTTGCGACCAGAGGACACACGTAGGTGCACAGGTTCGATCCTGCCGTGGCACATTTACATTTATGGGGTTTGTCTTACGAAATAATGCAAAAGACAATGCTATGGACGTTAAATGCTGGCTAGTGATCGGCCCTAAAAAATATAAGCGTATTCCTGAGCTTCATGAATTGCTGCGGCCTAGATTTTTGTTCATGAGCTTCATGAGCTTTTAGATTAAGCTACACACCTTTTACAATGTTACTGCTGAAACTGTTACTACATACAATTGTGAATACAGTCAACTAGGTGGATCAATAAGGCGGCAACATTTCCTTAGTTGAGATTTATTTTTATGTTCACGAAAAATGTGGGATGTATAATCGTTATATATATATGTTTTTTTAATCCTTATATATATATATGTTAATTACTTGTAATTATGGAGCTATATGGAGCCATAATTACAAGTAATCATGGAGCTAATATCTTGCGTGTCCGGAGCCGCGGCATCGGAGTATAATGAAACTTGAAATTCGTTTTAGAAGTTTGTAATTTTGATACCGGTAATATATCAGGTTAACTTTATCGACAGGCAGATGTAATCCTGAAGATCATATATTTCGAAGGAACATTGCTGGTAACAATACGGCTCTTCAATTCTCTTCTCTCAGATTCATTTTTATGAAAATATTGTAGCGGACATGTGTGTATTTTTTATTATTTATTTTTCATAAACTGAAATGTATCTACAACTCCAGCGTTTCATTGACATTTTTCAGCAACTAAATGGTCGAAAAATGGAGTGCGTTATTACAGCAGCTTAGAACCACGCAGCTACTAAGATATCCAGATATCGTACATCAGTAAGATGCCCATAATATTGAGGATACTGCCACAGACTTTCGTGTCACTCCGAATAAAACACTCAGCTGTCATTCCGTTACCTTGATGGTGATCTGTTCTAGAAGGCTACCGCGCAATTCTTGTTGGTTGGACCTACCTGGCACACAAAAGGTAGGCGATAAGTTTAAACCACAGCACCTATTGTTTCGTTCAAATAGTAGAGCCACATATCGGCAAAACTCTAAGTCCAACTGGCACAAATCTTAGTTTCCATATCTCACAGCCCGCAGTTTTTCTCCTTCGTAAGGCTTTATAACAGCAACGCAAAGGTTCTATTTAACTATCGGTCAAAGATTCCGACAAAAATATGAAACAAACGACAAAAGAAACTACGTGGATCTAATACTTCAGTGCGAGTTGACATGGTTACAATTGTAAAATATTTAAATGCTTCGACATTTTCGTATGCGTTGTAAAGGCAATATTGCATTGATGCGAAACAGATGTCGACTAGCGCGCCACAAGCTTCAAAGGATAACTTAAGATTAGGTGCTATTGCCTTGTTGGTAATATACTCGTTGTTCTAGTATTACGTTGAGCTCTCCAAACGTTCGAATGAATTGTTGGTGTGAAAAACCTTAGGGTAAAGCTGTCTATGCTATTGTTAGTTTGATTTTAGAATGGTGTTGAAGATTGCAAGGGGGGTCAAGGACATACTGCTCAATTTTTTCGACGTTGCCGCGTCGACAATTGTTGCACATGTATAAATCATGCATGCATAACTTGTGTTCTAGGATTAAGCAACAGGATGTTTAGTTAGTACTTCTACTTATCCTGTCTCAACGCAAGTGGTTTGTGTCTGTGCGGAACTGCAATTTTACTGGATTTCTTACTGTGCAGAGCTCATATAACACTCTGCTGCTAGTGAATCGCCGTCTGTTTGTACCTCCCGGCAGTGGTGTCGGCTCCAGCTAGCTTAAGGAAAAATCGATTCTCAATTAGAACGTATTAGATATATTGAAACCCTTACTCTCTGCTGCCAATTAGCTAAAAAATATTCCTGATATGTCAATATGAGTACTACAATCCTATATTTATGCCCTTGTGGCTTTGAAGCTGAGACTAGTTTTTCCGGGCGTACTCATGTCGAACTTTTGTCCTTTTTTCACATTTCTGCAAATGGTTTTAAAAAGAAGCGATATAATTTTGCGATTGAGGAAACTGTTTACTAAATGCGTACCAAAAAAAAATTACTCAAAGGCTAACCGCATTAGAAATGGTTGGCATACAAGCAAAGGAAGTACGCCAGTTGACCACCGTAAAATGTATTTGAACAATACTACATAGTGAGAAACACTGTTGCGTCAAGAAATTCGAAGGTTGAAATCATTTTGATTATTGAAATGAATATATATATATATATTTATTTAAACGTAGAACGTTCTCATTGGTAAGCGAACACGAAATTGGGGCAACCACTATCAATAACCTTTTATGTAACCCGTAAGAGTTTGGAGATTCTTGCTGTGTGTACATCAGTATAAACGCCATTCTAGAAGATTAAACTAGACGCTGTTTGTCTCCGCACCTGTGCCTGTGCCCGGGATACTTCGAAGCCCGTCCGAACAAACCAAACGTGTTGTACGCAAAAAACGAAAAGAAACCAACGTATTGCTACGATGGTGGCTGCCTCGAACGGAGAAATTTCGGACACACTTTACTAAACTTGCCACACGAAATATGCTACAAACTAATTAATTTTACCGCAGCTGAAACAAAAATTGAAGTTAAGTGCATATCTTTCGATTACTATCCTCATTACAAAACTAGCAAAGTAAAAAGCAGGAGCCTGACGTGATTGTTATTTAGAGGCTTGTCAATTGTTTTGAAGATTAATAGCATTTTCTGGTCGGCAATGCAATTGCAGAAATTGGCGCATGGAAGTCTCCGGTACTTTTTTAAACTTTGACAAAACACAATGGCTGGAACTTGGCTAGCCGAAGTGATAGGCGCCTTTAGCGCGACCGCACTTGACCCCCGCTTTTCCAAAAATGGTTAGGCTTCACTCGGCTGCCTTGGCTCGTTCTCCTGTTGTTTTTTTGCCAGTCAGCTTCCAAGTTTCTTTTGCATAGTCTTTATACCTTTAACTTTATAACTTTAATATTTTTAGGGCTGAGCACCAGCTAACATTTAACGTCCACGGTACCGCTTTTGCATTACTTCGTAATTGCATAGTCTAACGTAGCGGTACTATTCTTTTGCGATGCTCTTTGCGCGTCGCGTTCTTTAGCGACAATCCATGATGCTCCTCATGGACATAACCATTTTCTATTTATTTAAGTTTCGGAATCTTATATATTTGGTACAGGCAAACAAATCTGTACAAAAGACCTGTACATAAAGTTACTAACGTTTTACACCAGTAACAGTGTACTATTTGTTACTACGTTGTGTGTGCTTAAGTAGTCTGTGGCCTTGACGGTTCTTATTGGTAATGCATACAATTACATAATAGATGTTAAATTAAAAATTTTTCCAATATTGGTCCCCAGTTAAGTCCACAGTACATAAATTCTTTCGTGAGACGAATCGCATTAATGTAACTGTCCAACAGCGGGAATTGAACCCGTATACCTACAAGCTTCCTTTGACCGCACAACTCGCGCGAATGTACCAAGCCGCCGGACTCGACGGGGGCTTGCACCTAATTCTAATATACATTCCTTGACAGATTAGAGCTGTATCGTGAACGTTAAATATTGGCTGATGATCAGTCCTAGAGATATTTTTTTGACAGATTAGAACATACTGTTAAATCTTTTTGGGCGTGAAACTGTTGAACTATTCAATTTAGGTCTAACGTAATCATTTTATAATACAGCGTTGGCTTTCTAGGTTGAACATGCCCGCCAACTATCTAGCTTTCCTGCGCGCGTTGGAAGATAAGGTGCTGCATCTCGTGTAACTGAGCCGCCAATTTCGTGCTTGTCTGCAGCGCTCAATGAAGCTTTGCTTCTGGGACATTGGTCCTACGTCAGGTCGCGCGAATCACAGTGAGCACAGCGTACATCGATTCGTCGTCTCTGCACTGCAAGCTCAGCTCAGTCTTGAACTCCGTCTAAGCTGCATAAGTCGTGGCGAAGTTTGTTGGCAGATAAATGGGTGATATTGCCACCCCCCTGTTGCTGCGTTGAAGCCCTCTATTGCCTGTCCCCTGCCAGTCGATACACAGCAAGGCATTCTCTCCAACAGCGTACGACAATGTGTAGTTGCTGCTATCACAAGAGAGACAGTCAACAATGAAAATATACCTTTGAATTCGGCTGCTTAACTAGTTTTATATTTTGATAACGTTGTATAGAACAACAATAATGTTGTATCAGGTTGTCTGTTTTTGGTGAAAGGTATTTCATATAAAATTACTATAATTATGGCATTCAGGGGGTATTAACTTATTTTATATTTAAAGGTCAGAATAGTTCGTCTTTTTTATATTGGTTTATCAGGGGATTGCAAAATGTTGAGGATTACACAACACCCTGTGTGTTAGCATAAGGTACTTTCAACCTGGTAGTCATAAAACGTCTACCCTCGTAATCTCTTACAGTAGACTTTCTGAAAAACTATAAGGTTCCACAGAGTCAGTTGAAAACCACAGCAGTAGTTTGTCAACCTGGGCAGATTGAGTCAAGGCATAGTAGCGAAAGCCTACTTTGATTGATGATATATTCATCCAACCACAAGTTACAGCGCACCATCGTAATAAATATTTGCCAAAGTTAGTATGTGCAACAGCCATTTCAGCAACTTTGTTGTCTCCCGCGAATTTTTATCAAGTTACCTGTCCTGCTTTACAGTAATATTTCGCAGGTCAGTGGCGATGAAAGGCTCTCGTTGATATTCACACAGTCCGCAAACCCACTTTCTATGCACTCTTATCGCGTTTGCCACTAAAAAACATCATTACAACCAACAGCGTGGAGAATTCCGCCTTTCCCTAAAGTCCGAACTCCACCCCTGATCGTTTCTCCTTGGCTAGCTTTTCCACTTAATTCCAGAGACATTTCTTATGAATTTATACTTACTCTATTTTGCTAATGCTCATAATGCTCCATTATGAGCACGCGCCCACGGCCTTCTTTGTTATTCTTGTTTTGTGAGGAGGACCAACTATACCTCCTAGCGAAGCACGAGACGATGCTGCAAACGATAAGCGGCGAAGCTCACAGTGTGTTGCTTCTTTGCCGGCTTCACGTCAATGACGCCGCCGTTAAAGGAAACACCTCATCATCAGCGTCCATTGTGTGGCCAGGTCGTAGCCACCACCACGTACTATTCGTTCTGTCGTATGTTGTCGCCGCCAACTTGCAGACAATAGCCTGATACACTTCTAGCCACCGGTGATGGCCTTACAACAACCTACTACTTTTATCCGATTCGACTCGGTTGCTCAGCCAACTTCGTGCAGGAGAGCAAATCGAACATTGGCTTGAACAGAGGGAGAGTCTAGACCGAGAAGACAAGGCGCCTGACTGTAGTATATAGTGTGGTTCAACTATTTGATATTTGACTTACCAAAGCGCTAACGACAATATCGTATACGAGCTAGCCCAAAATAGTAATTATAAATGAATAGGCAAGCCTATTTGCCCGCGTATAATGTATTAATGGATTGATGATAGTTGGCTAACTGAATACAGAGTAGCAGCCTGTAGCTTCTGGCCTCGCAGTTGGCAGCAAGTGACTAAACCATCCAGCTTGATTTATTACATTTAGGATACGGGTTTCGATTGCAGTTTTACTGATGCGCTAAATGGAGCAATTGCATTTAGAACACTTTCAATCTGGTTATCTGTTAATCGTGGATTATCTACGATGTGGCTGCAATATCAAAATCAGTTGGACCACTATAGATACTCTCTTGGCTAAAATAGTCTGAAGTTGTCGACTCAGTTACTTAAAGGTACCCCAGTTTTTCGATGAAGGGCCGGTTTACGTGCACGACATCCGTAACACGAATCACAGCGCGGTTAGGGTTTGTCTAAGGCAAGGTCAACCCACAAGGAAAACTTAGTAGAATAATTCCCTTCGAGTCAGTCTTAATTTATATTGGATGTATTCTTATTTTTATATGGGTGTTGTCATCAACTGCTTACAACCTTGACTCAAATAATAGGTCTCGAGGTCGGTGGCTTAGTGCATTCATGTGCGCCCTGCGTCCGGAGGAGACACGGAGGTACCCGGGTTAAATTACGACCGTCGCACATTTACATTTATGGGATTCGTCTTACGAAGTAATGCAAAAAGCGCTGCCGTGGACGTTAAACGTTGGCTGATAAGTAGCCCTTACAATATTTAAATGATAGGAAAAATATTTGTTAGGACTATATGCTTAAACGTTCGACGAGTTATTACGATCAGATATTACAGAAAAGGTATATTTGTGCTCTTCGTGTCACTTAGGGCAGTCCTGTAAGGTGGCTGGCACAAATACTCAATTATGCATTACTATAGATTCTTAGTGCATTCTTTTTCGCGAATAATTCACGCCGGTTTTAGAATATCGATTTGTTATTTCAGTGTCTACCTGTGTTCCCTATTTGCACAATATTTTTAAAGCCTATATGATAGAAGCAGGGACCATGATTCGGATGTCAACAGAGACAACGATCCAATATTGATAAGGATTTATGAATAAGTTTGCGGTGAAAACTCTGCTACAACGAATAATCACTTTTAATTCGCAAAACGCCTAAAGGGGCACGTGTGCTCGGTGGATTAAACACCGTTTCGTGTCGCGCTTTTCTCGAACAATGAATCTGATGTTCATCATAGTAGGTCTATCGAGAGTAGCAAGCCAAGCTGGTGACTTAGATTAACCGCAGACAGCTTCGCTGTCACCTGCGCCAACACCTAGGGCTAACGAAGCGTTTAACTGGAATCACATCGGTCAAAACAGCAAAATTACCGACAGCCGTACGCATTGTAGGTGGAGAAGTTCCCCAAGGGATTTTGGTGGTGGATGAATGCTGGAAATACCACTCAATACGCTAAGTTAGCACTGCAACCCTGCGACTCTCTGCCCGACGTCCCTGTTCAACGTAGGCCTGCTCGAGGGGGAGCCAACAACACTTTCTTGGTTTCAGTCAACTTTTGCGATTATCGCACTCGGAAGGGGAACTGTGTCTACAGATCCTAGTCCGCCATCAGGCGATCAATGGTAGTAACGGTGGCTATCCTGTGGAGCTTCGCTATTCCCAACCGATTCTTTCACCAGATCCTCTTCGGTGTGTTTCTACCAAAGCTTGCATTGCTCGTGAGCATTCTAGTTACGCGCACATTCTACACCATCATGCAGCTTTACGAAAGGCATGTGATCCAATGTCGTGGGTTTTTCCACTACAGATTTTTATGTAACTAGCCTGATCGTAACTTGCTTAGACAAAGCTTTTAAAAGCAAAGAGACACTACCGTTTAGGTTCGCGGGTTACGTTACGCGTTTCCCTGTAATTAAATTTATTCACTTCCATTTCTTTTTGTCCCGTATTACATCTAAAGCTGGAATTCGTACTACAAATATGCATCCATACTTGCAGACTGGTTATGGTGCCAATCTCGCTGGTGTTGTCTAAATATTATAAAATTTTGTTAAGTTCGCAACAAATAATAGTGCAAAGAGAATTCATCATGTTTAGTCATAGTGCGGATATTCTGCATAGACAGTTTAAACGTGGGTAAGCATCAACGTTAATAATTTTGCATGCACGTCTATTCAACGCTACGAATTATATAATCATATGCGTTAGGACCACCAGAAGTGTCATTGCCCTTTTATGTGTCATATAGAAAAAATCTAGCGCAAGTACACGAATACACGATTACCAAGCGAGAGTGTGATATTTAATCGCGTCTGCAGACCACGAACTAGTGTGCACAGCATAATAAATTGAACAACACTAAAAACAGATGAACGATAATAGCAATCTAGGAACTTATTTATAAACGACCGTTTCAAAATATGCAACAGGCTGCCCGGTAGGAATTTGGTCCAGGCTATAATGAACCGCATTCTTCAGCTACTCGAAAGTGAAGAAGATGGGCACGCGCTTTTCCGGCCTTCCATAAGCACTGCACCTAGTGAGCGAGGCGATGCGAAATGCGTCCAGTGTGACAGCAATGCAGTTTCGTCTGCACAACATCGAGCCCGACCAGTACGTCGAAGGACGGTTTATACTAGATCATCGTTGCTGCGATCAACCCGCCAGAGGAATCGGTTTAGACGTTCAATAAACTTTTAAATTCGACTTCCTATACATATGTATACAGGCACGTGTTATGGGCTTTCGTTTTAATCAGGTGAGAACGAAGAGGAAAAGGAACCCGAAGGAGCAAGGATCGCTTTATAGTCTATGAAATTCGCGCCTAGCTGGCACATGCAATACTTTTCGGATCGAGTTCTATAGTTTTAGCTACAGATTTCGGTATTCGTGTGTGATTAATTCTAACCAGTCTGTTCTAGTGACACTTCGGTTGCAGTATTATTTGTTACATCCTTTGAAACGGAAGTTGAGAATTGTTTTGACTTGAGTCTATAGGCTGCTCTGCATTTGTAACCTACAAACATATTCAACCAGTGGGTAACCTAGATATTTATGGAATAAAGTTCGCGAAGTCCTAAACAATATTAAAATTGAAAAAAGGTAATGCACATTTATATCAGTATAAATAATCGCTGTTAATTTTTAGAATGAGTTAATCGAACGATACGTTTCCTCCAGATAGTTTCGAAAAGAGAGAGGGATAGCGGAAGAAAGAGATTACGCGACATGCACTAAGGAAGGCGGATCATCGAGATCCAGCGAAATCCACCAAGTTCATGCCAAGATTTTACCAAGATTTTGCGGTTAGGAGGAAACGCGCAGTGATGGCCCGTAAAGTTTAGACACATTAGCCGACTAGGGCCGGACTAGACAGCTAGAGGAAATTATTGGAATACTCCGGCTGATCAATGGCAGAGAAACTGAACGGACACTTCAGAAAATAGGATCTCGACTCTAGAGACGAATGACTCCATTTATGATATAAATAATTATTAACATATCCCTGAAAATTGTGAATCTAATCTAATTGGCCGACAGCGGTTATAGTATAATTGTTTACTATTTATTACCTATACATGCAATAGGCTTGAAAATAGATGCGCGCTTATGTAGTTAATGCCAAGTTTCTTTCAAGAAAAAACTGATAAGAGTTAAATAATAGCTATTATAATGCGCAGAACTCATTTATCGCAATTCTTGTTAAAATAATTGCCGATTGTACCCAATCTATAATATCAGTGATAATGGCAACATTAATAATAAATGTCAAAAATATCATCTCTTTTTAAATATTTTGGTACCAGGCTCCAAAACTCTGAGGTACCGTAGTGTACAATAGGTAATTATGTAACTTCATTACAATTTACTTGTGTACCTTTCAAATTTTGAACTATGCATGCCATTCACTCATAAAATTCTTTGATACATAAGTGCGAGCACTGTCTATATATATATATATATATATATATATAT
>MNPL01002054.1:0-22569 GCA_002081605.1 Tropilaelaps mercedesae
ATATATATATATATATATATATATATATATGTATATATACTATTATTGGCATTTTTATAGTGCTCTATCGGCTTGACGACGCGCCTTTCAATTTTTTTCAGAATCAAAAACAAAATATTTTCTTGCCAGTGGCAACAAGTCGGCACAGTAAAAAGCCAAAAATACAGTCTCAACGCATCATCGCGTACCAGATGACGCCGCATTGGTGTCATCTGCAATAGGCAACGCCTCGGCCTGTTCATGCAAGATCTTCTGCATCGGCACATGGTCGCTGTGTTACCACACGTCGCACTTGCTTCACACTGCGCGTTTCATCGTGAAGCCACCGGTTGTGCATCGTTCCTGAGAATGAATGCCACCAGGATGCTGTCCTGGGCCGGTTCCTTCTATTCAGCCATGCCCAGCTCCATGTTGCAACGCGCCTCTGCCTTCAGCTAAACGCACGTCTGCAGCTCTCCACCAATAACCGTTGGATTCTGGCATGTGCCGGTCCTGCCTGTTCTACTCGTGTGCGAACGTCTCCGTTCTGTTGGCCTAACCCATTACACGCCAAGGGAACGGAATCCTCTTCGTAGGGCGCCGCCCACGTCCGCGCTGGGCCGAGTTGGCTGTGTAAACCTCGCCTGCGACCTCTTAGAGAACCCCCTAGAATCTCAGAGTCGCGCGACAACGTAAAGAGTCTCAACGTGAATCTCCACGGTATTGGCCTGTCGTACGCGACTGGCGTGATGCATGAGCCGGTTGCGTGTTGAGCAGCACCGTAATTGTTGGAAGACGATGTGTACACGTGCTTGCGTCACCGAATATATTACCTATGCAAACAAGGCCGGAACCACAACATCGTGGTCAAACATTGAGGAAATAATTGTACAAAAAGGGAGAAGTCGGTTGCCTATTGCTTTTTCAGAGTGGGAAACGCGTGACAGGCGGATGCAGATCGCCAGATTCTCAGGCGATCTGTTGGCCTATAAACAGGCGTTCCGTCGTGAGAACTCAACCTCATCTAACGGTGTTACGTGACTAGAGCACCACTAACAGGTACACAGAGCATTAAATACCCCCACCACATTTCCTGAGTAAGCTCTCGTCACTTTCATAGAGCATTCTACAGACTCCCTTAAACGTTCTCCTATTCGCCGTGTTTTGAGGGACACACACACACAAGGCACTCATGTCCTGTCCAGGATTGTCCAGGAAGGAAGACCAATAATTGTCGCTACCAATAATTGTGTCTTACGCCGCGTGCATGCGGCTACATCTGTATCGCACCCAGTCCCAGTGCATGCCCACCTATTCGATCCGGCCCATCGTCGACATCGCCGCCGGACTAGCGCTACAACTCTGCTGTTTCCGTTGACTTCGCCGCCGGTCGTTCGTATCGTCTGCGGTCTAGTGGACCATAAAGTTTGAACCATGCTGAAAACCGCGACCATGACGTCGATCGACGGTCACCAGCCAATAACAGAAGTTGACGACTCGGTCCGACCAGCCATTCGGCGGGGACGCACGTTGCTACTGGAAGGAGCGCAGGCCCCGATGAAAACGCTGGGCGACCGCTCATCCGTCGTGAACGTCGCCACCGACCGGCTGAACATCGGTGGGGAACGGGGGACGCTTGGACCTGCCAAACGCAACGGCCCTCGGCGTCAACTAGCGTCTCCTAGCGAAGACTCTATTTACCTGACCAATTTGGCCGTCCCGTTCCCTCGGCCTCTTCGTGGCAGTCAGCCTCCTATCGCCAGTTCGAATTGAGCGCTTGTAGTGGCGTTTAGTTCGGCCGTTCGCAGGGAACGATCTAGCGAGAGGGGAACTTGACCGATTGCTTGTTTTGTCTGTGAGATATCGCGGATAATGGCGCTGCGGGACGGCGCGCTCAGTCATTATTATTCTCTATTTCAATCGGGCATTCATTCTTCCTTTCGTCTCTCCTCTGTCCTACAGGCAAACGAGCGTTATTTCTCCATCTGGCGTGAATATCGTCGCTTTTCGCGCGACAACATCGTGTCGCCTTGTCCTCAGCCATGCAGACGCTGTAGGACTGGCCGTTATCGTTGTAGGACGTCGACTCGGCGGGCCGGAGTCGTCGTCGCGTGGGGGCGAACAGTCGTCGCATAAATGCGTTTTCAGTTTGGGAATCGGCGGGACGGCGGAAACTGAACTACGCGGGGCACAAGGGCAGTTTCGTGGTTGGCATTTTGTTGTCAAGCAAGTGCCAAAACGCGTCGTAAACATCGCAGATACACGATAGTTTTTCGGTGGCCTTCGGACTCAGTAACTTGCCGGAGCGTGCGCAGAGGCCCGCCGTCTAACAACATTGTGCGAGTAACTGTAGAATATCGGTGCCATTATTCATAAACATGTGACATATGTGCAAATTACCTCACATGCGGCGCTTATACTGTCGGATGAGGGTGATGAAGGGAGAGTCTCTGTAATGATTAGATAAGGCGCGTAATCCAGATAGGGCACGCAGCACCGCAAATTAGACCTGCCAAGACTCGGCGTCGTGTTCCGGAAAACGAGCTAGCCGGCGACGCCCGCTGTCCTGGTCGACTCATCGCGTCGTAGAGATGAATCAGACTGGTGCAGAGTTTTGCCTGTTTTGCGGGCGAAGCGATTTCCGCTATCGGGCCCTACTCACATCGCTCGTGGATCCTTTGGCGGACGAACGACCAGAACCGCGACTCCGTTAGTGGACCGGCCAAATTCGATTGGATGATTCATGACTTCTGGGGATTATGTTCGAGCTCGTTAGCATATCCGATTTAATATCGTAATGGCTAGACATTAGTAATGTTTTCTCCTTCTCTTCGTTCGTCGACGTCGGCATGGTCTGTGTGTGTCAACCTTGGCGTCGTCTAGCAGATGGGGGAAATGCACCTCGAGGATTAGGACGAGCAGGTATGGACTCCTGCCTGCTGACGGATCACCGCTGCCGTATCTCATGATGGAGCAGTGTCATGGCAAAGATGGTGAGCCAAATTGGACATCGATAATGTTAGGCCCCGCAGCTCATGCGCCGCCAGTCGTCACTGATCTGGGTTCAATTCCCTCCGGTTCGTCTATCTCCGAGAGTGATGGTCCTCCAAAGGCGTCCCGACTAAAGTGACGGAGCGATATCGCATTCACTAATTGCCACATAACGAGAACACTCCATGCTTTTTATTCCCCTGACGCCCACCTGGTAGGAGAGCGACATTGGGGCTGGAAAATACGTCCAGAATGAAGACATGCATCGAAATCGGAAAGCTAAAACCAAAACGGGCGTCGGAGCCGTATTTAACGCCTAAGGCACCACTCAGACGCTTGTAAACGCTGAGTTAGAAGCGTTAACCACTTACGACCTGCATCTAAGGACCTAAGGACCTGCATCGTCCTTAGATCGCATAGGGCAAGCTGGACAACGGAGCCTAGTTCAGCTGCTGGGTCTTCAGTCATTGGCGTTCCAGGGATTCCCGTAGGACACAACACGATCAGGTGATCTCTGTCCTCGTTTGTGGCCTACTTGATTGACGGGAGGAGACGCAGACAACATCGCAAAACGTTGTCTAATGTACGTCTCCCCCTTGTGAATCTTGCACCTATCGATGGTCATGTTCACATCCTCGCAATATATTCGACATGTATTTTTACATGTCCGAAACGTTCGTTCGTTGGAAGACCTCTCCGATAGTTTGAAGAAACGGACAGTAAGGACAAAACTGTGTGGGTCCCACGATTAGTCTAATGGTAGCGATTTTACCGGTAGGAACTTTCTAACCACTGTCGGCACGGTTAGCGCGGAGCACAATAGACAAAGATACTCGAAAGCCCAGCGAAACCTCACACGCCGTTCAATGACCCAAAACAGCACAAACTGCACACCTGCACCTCAACAAGCCAATATTCCGGCAGACAACATCGCTTGACACAGAACTGTCAATATACCCACACCCTGTCGCCTCTGGTTCCCTAGTGCCTTGAGGACGGGCGCTGTGCAATTTCATGTACGGAGCGCTCCGTCGTCGTCGTCGTCCACAAGAAGAAGGGATGCAAAAAGTGTGAATGCAAACAGGCGACGCCGGACGTGGCAATAGTCATTCCACGTGTTTCCCAGTCACTGGGCCTGGTTTCTGGCACGGCAAGTGCGCGCTGTTTACTCTCGCGCCGCTCCAGCGTCCGCGTCTTTGTGTTATCGCCGTCTGCGGCGTCCACGATGAGGAAGGGGGTCAACAGAGTGATTGGAATGGCCGGAGGGAACACACAGTCAATAGGGAAATACTCCACGTGGCTGCTAGTGTGCTCCGAGGACGAGCGTGGTGCACTCCGACACGAGCGCCAGCAGCGGGAGCGTCGTGCTTTTGTCCCCGGAGAGACTGAAGGCGCGCCACGGTGGGTGAGATGATAGAAGGGAAGGAGAAATGCGGTTAGGGATTTGGGTAGCAGCGTGGCTAATAGTTCACTCTACGTGTACAGTGGCTTCTACAGAATCTATTCGATCCGACTCGGCCCCGATGTGGTGGAATTGGTTGGTTGTGCTTCGCACATCGCCGCTTCATTAGCAACCTCCACCGAAATAGGGGCTGGCGATTCACTCGGCAGCCAGGGAGACTGGGGGCAACAAGATTGTGGCGGGCCAGCTTGCACTTGACAACAATGTAATTATTCGGACGGCGAAAGGCAGATGGCCGATGGCTTCGCGCCCGACTGACTACTCTTGGCCTAGCGACGCGATCCGGGGTTCCAACTGTCCCAGCTAGCTAAAGCACAGCGGCTGGGTCCTGGCGTAGTTTTGCACCACCCCACGTTCCCCTGAAACCGTTCCACCTTTCGTGATGGTACATGGGGAATGTATGAGCTTTTAGGAGCAGCCTTCGATCTCTGTCCGGTGCGTGGACGAGACTGGCGTACCGAGTGGCCGTCGCGACAAGTGAAGATTTTTTAGTAGAGTTATTTCAGTAAAATATAGTGTTACTGTTTTGCACAAGCGTCAATCACGTTCCCATTACGTTCATAGATGCGAGCACGATAACTACGTAGGCCACTGATGCAATGTGTTCCATATGGACACAAAAGCGCAACGTGCAGGCGGATAGCGCCATAACGAGACGTTCATTCTCTAGCAGTCTCGTCAATGATAGACCTTTATTGCCACCTGACGATGAGCCTTGATCTGTCCGAGTCTTGTTGGACAGATTCACGCGATAGCATGATGATATGTCGTCATATGGGGATCCCGAACCGGCGCTTTGCCATTGCATAACGCGCGGTAGCTATCCAGAGCATGCTCGCCACTTTATATTATCCACGTCCTGAAGTATAATCTGGCGTAAAGTACATGAAGGTTCCATCGTGGACCATTTCGAAGCGATCGTGCCTAAGTGGATTGTGGCCTATCCGTGGCCTGGACGCCCAGGCAGATGGGACACGGCCAGACGGCCGTTCTCTCCGTCTTCTCATTGTCGGATGCGGTCCACGTAGTCCATAAACTCTGGGCGTCGAGTGCTAAATAGCCGACGATGATATTTTTCCTCGCTACATTCTAGCCACTTATGACGGTGGCAGAAACGAGAACTACCTTAGTCTCGCGTTGGCCAGTTACATAGCTACATATATAGCCTACAAAAGCTACTGAATAAATAGCTGGCCGGCCGCGCCAAATACGAACTGGCCATTGTGCGCTCGTCGCTGTCGTGGACCGGATCCAAGGAACCTATACAGAAGAACAAAAACAGATGGAAAGCGGCGCAAGGATGACAAATAAATATATATATATATATATATATAGAGAGAGAGAAATTGTAACGAGCAAGAACGAGTAATAAAGTTGAGTGCAAACTTCCTAACGCGCAATGAACTGAGCCAGTACCGCGGTGGTGCCCTACATTCAGAGGAAATAGCTTTCGTAGGTTTTGGCACCTTTTACGTTCAACACTTCCTTACCCTTATTAGTCCCCATATTTGATTGACGATAATCCGTCTCCATTTCTAATATACCTGAATACATACGAAGTGTCTATCAAGGCTGCGTTAAATGAACTGCTAGCGAACTGCCACGAAACGGAATCGTATAAAAAACGTAAAATACTCGTTGTTCTTTAAGACTTGTTGGATCAGGAGTTACGAACAGCGGAAAAAAGTACATGTCACCCTTCCTACGTTCTCTGACGCATCTCTCCCAGAATTTGGCGAGCGAACGTAGCATGGGCACCCGGCTCGGGCAACCGACATTCATCGCGGTAGCGGTTCTATGCTTTTGCGGTGGCGTCGGGTTGACCTCCGGTTTTCCCGTCTGCCCTTCTGCTTTCAGAAGGTTTCCAAGTCAACCGTCGGGGCCTGAAGTGAATGAGACCGCTTCGCCGTCCTTTCGGCTATGAATCTTCACAGCCACGGGGCAGCGTGGCCACGCATGCGGAATCGCCGTTCCTGGCATGTTGGACCAACTGGGCGGGTAAGAAACGGAGAGCGAATGCACTGCTACAATGGCTCTACGAACACGGACAGATCACGGGAGCGAACAACAGGGTCCAGCCGCCCTGCAACGAAGCCATGCCGCCCCACACACGGAAATTACTTACAAAAATACATGCGCAAAGAAAAGCCTTAATTCACCAGAATATACCGCCTCTACAGTTCCACTCCGCCGCAACTCATATTCCCAGTACAGATAAAATACGTGGAATAGAGGTTATAAAGTAGAAAATCGAAGGTATGTTGTTGTACGATCCACGAGAATTCGGTTCCACATCCGTCTACGGGATCTTCAACTCGAAAATACAAACCTTTCCAGTTGAGTTGCCAAGGGTGAAATGCGAAAACGTGTTCCTACGCCTACACCGTTGAATGCGATGTACCTAGTACCCGGGGAACAGAAAATTCCCGCAGGAGAATTCATGGTACTGATTGCCGTTTGCCGAAGAGTCGCCCCTACGATTTCATCCTGTATAGCGCAACTCCCTCACAGTTTGGCCCTATGCGTCTTTAGAATTATTGCTTTAGAAAGGAGCCCCCAGATTCGACTGGTAACTGTAAGGTGACATATGGCTCATAGGCTTCATAGGCTTAACGTTCTGTCAGGACACATATCACTGGAACAAATCATGCAAATGAGCAAGACACCTGGAGGCTCACTCCTGGATTCTTTCGTCGCTTGGAGACCCGTCTACAAGGCGAGATCATGTAAACACCACCAGCTCGCCATCTACACAATACAACTGCACGCAAGGGAACGTATGTTTTCCGTGTACATGGTCAAGCATTGCTTTTATCTACGTGAAATCACTTCAGTTACACCCATATTTATGTCATAATGTATTGTGCAAACAAGCAGCTTGAAACAGGCCTTTCCCCTCTGTCTTTGTTCGCCTCCTCGACCGTGCTCAGATTCCGCGGCTAGTGGGTTCCACATCGAGCATCATCTAGGACATAATTGCGTGCTCATCGTGTACATGTTTTCATTTTTGCTGCCGATAAATTGCTCAAAATGGCGTTATCAAACGCCACTCACATACAGCTACGACTCTACAAGTTTAGCTCATCGTTTTTCGAATGCAAACGCGGCCAGCCACGGTGGCTTTCCACCGATAATCTTGGCGGTCACTTCGAATCGTCCTTGAGTTATGGTAGAATTCATTCTGCATTCGAAGCTGAAGACACTTCTAAAGGATTTTTCTAATTCATCGATGATGTCATTAGGCTTGCAACAGCCACAGGTCTTTGAGCGATTGTAACTCTTGGCTGGGCGTTGCTGGCAAGCGACATTTTACCCATTTTTACGACCCTCAAACGATTTCAGCCCAGCTACGGTCGAGAATGCTCTACCGAAAACGGTGACAATGTATCTAGAAGCCGGAATCCGATGTGTGAAGCTTGTTAAAGGAAGATGTAAAATGTTCGTTCCAATAATCCGCCAAAATTACGCAACCCCATCAAGCGGACTGCGTGTAACAGCCAATCAGGCCCTGATATCACCGTTCCGAAGTGCTCCTTCTCTTCAGGTGAGACTCAAAGCTCTAAGTGAAAGGTTACCTTCTCAAAGTTCTTCAGTGACGCCGGGGCCGTAAAAGCCCAGCGGGCGGTGACGCTTCCAAACAAGTCGACAGCAACCTCTGAGTCACAAGCCAGAAACCAGAGGATAAGAGATCCGATTGATTCTGATCGCCCGTCGGATAGTCTGCGCAGAAGACAGACCTGGCGTCTGACGCCTCGCCAGCGCGTCCAACAGCGCTTAAGAGGTACGGCGACGGCTCGAATTGGCGACGCCCATCACTATCTGATGAATCAAGCAGGGAGAAATGCTCACAATTGTGATTGTGGAATAGTCCTGATGTGACTGTGAGCTTTTTCGTATTTGCCGAAGGCCGAGCGATAAAAGTTCGTCCCGCGAAATCGCATTAATAGCACGCAGTAGTGGTAAAGCGCAACAGCTGTCTTTGCTCGATGAAGTAGAATGACACCGGATGATGATGTATCGTTCCTGAGGTACCGGACAGGGCAATATCTGCATTAGATATTCCCTGTTCGACTTCGCATTCGACTTCCCATGGCGTAGTTCGTGCATGTGATGGGTCGACTACCGTAAAACCCAGCCTCGAACTACGAGCTCATACGTGGTCGAACACAACAACGTCTGATACAGTGCTCCGTAATTTCCCGAAAGGACTACGTTTGTGAGTTGGCGTTTCGTTCGTTTGCGGAACCCTTCAGCATTAATACGTCTCGCGTCATGCCGGCCTGAATCGACGCCGGACGAGGAACTCCTCAAAGCCATTTTGGTTGCAGCTCTTCGTTGCCGTGTCCGCGCCTTGACAAGCTGGTCGGCGGTTTCTTCACCGCACTCTTCACCTGGATCGTGCGATGGCGACGGTGGTGTTGTTCACTCCTAAGCGATGCATTTCGATTACTTCGTTTTGCAACGTCAATGCTAGCTGATGAGGTGGCCATTCTGTCAGAGGGCGTCAATTATCTGCAGAATGAAGCCTTTGAAGCTCAAAGATGCGTCGTGTATTTCGAATTCCAAGTATGCGGAAAGATGCAGGTTACGTATAGCGTTGTGAAAAGGTTAGGCTGTGCGAATCCTGACCAGACCTCTATAAGAAGGCCACTCTCGCAGTCCTATTGCCTGTCAACGGGCGCACGGCACAATGGCACTACCGTATTCGTCATGGAAATTATGAAATTATGAAGCTAGCGCGCTGAAATCGTACGGCGCCGCTCGCTGTCTGCCATCTGCCTGCCTCGGACCTACCTACCTACCGTGACATGATAATCGCTTCTGAATTTGGTAAAGCATTTCTCTACGGCAAAACGTTCAAACTCTTACGAGGAGCTGGCAAATGCTCAAACGAAAAATACTCAATTGCGCAGAAGTCACGATCCATTAAATTTCGCAGCTAGGGCACAGAATAGAGACAAAAAATGGAGGAAAACACGAGCGTATTCCCGTTCGCTGTCTCAAGAAGAAGGCGTTTGGCGGGTGACCATTCGAATGTCGTTATTTTTCTACTTTGATGACAAAAACAAAGGGAAGCAAGTTTAGCACATTTTCTCGATCACTTGATTGGGATTGGTTTCAGCTAAAAAATCCATTGGTCCTCGATGAAATCGTGACCACGTGACAAATATAACGAACAGGTTAACCGGCTCATTACACCATCTAGCGCGGATTAGAGTGCAACCGACCGTCCATGAATAATACACTAATGAGTGGCAGTTTAGCCCGGGTGATGTGAATATAGGCTCAACAATAAATTTCACGTCATTCTGATCCTAAAGCTTCTTTAGTGTTTTGTTAGCTTTAATGTGCCAACCTCAAAGAAGTTACCTTTGTTTAGTATATTACAAATGTATAAGCTAACTGCTGCCGGTACAAGGTGGCTGGCTTACTTGATTCAAGAGACTTGAATATATATATATATATATATATATATGTATATGTATCTATACGAATCGCTTTAACATTTAGAGGTACTGTATTTCTCAATATTATTTGCGTTCAACGAAACAATTTGCGCTAACCCGCTGGTCGTGTCGTAACTGAAGTGAATGACTTTGATGGCGCCATTACAAGCAGCTTAGGAGAGGAAAACATTCAACCCAAAATCTCTTACGATGCACTTTTAACGATTTCCTAGGTTCTGGTCCATGTACGAGCTGTTAGAGAAGTGCTCAAAAACACTTTTGCTAAAGTGATAATGATCGGAAAAATATATTACTGCTTTAATTATTTGTTTGCCATTAAAGCGTACTAGGTGTGTATCTTGAATAAAGTCACACAAAAACATAGGCCACTGAGGTTCACATAATGATCCAACTCCGTTGGCTGCAGTTCGGGTCGGTAGCCTTTCTGGACAATGGTGCTTAATATTATGGCGTAAACATACAAGCACACAGCACGTTCCAAGGCGTTCCAAAAAGACGTTGCTTATGAAGGCGAGTCGAACCGCACGTTCTTCTATGGACTGTACCGTCGGTAAAGCAGCCCTCGGAGATGACTTTTGTTCGCGACGCATTATTGAAAGGGACGGCCAGATTTGTCCTTCTGCACTCCTGGGTCGTGTTCTTCCGGGACGTGGTTCCCTGTTCTCGCCGCCTAACGAACTCGCTGGACTCTTTGCAGTGTCCAGTTCGCGTAGACGCGACACCGCGATGTCTGACCACGGCGCACGAGGCGAACGAAGACAATCGATCAAAGGCGAACCTTCCTGTTTTTGTTCAGCCACCAAGGCCGTTGGCTGCTAACGACCACTGCGGCTGTCTGACGGCGAAGTGGCACCGCAAGGTTAATTATAGAAATAATCTATTTTCAGGGGCACACTAGGAAGCTCAAGGTAAGCCCGACGCAGGAGCGGATATGAACGAGCGAAGCCCAGTGGGGACGGGAGGCTGTGGCGTCGTTGTGTGCCTACGCTCTATGGCGAAGTGCACCAAGAGAAGCGGCTCGCGGGCTCTTACCGTTGAAAAATGTAGAAAAAATGCCTAGTCAGAACCTCCGGTGACTCTAAGGAACTGGCGCGTCAGGTGACTTCACCTGAGACCCAGCTCTGCTCATTATCCTGGCAAGCTGTTGTGAAGAGACGGACGTATGACGGTATAATCTGTGCCTGGGCCATCGGTGGGATTTGCAAAAGCGGTGACGAACGAAGGAACAAGGTAACTGGCTAAGCGATGTCCGGTTCCGTTCGGCATCCAGAAAAGCTGTGTTCACTCTCTGTATCCCTGTGCTTCTGTTCCCTCCGCCG
The DNA here is from genome assembly GCA_002081605.1 of Tropilaelaps mercedesae. Lineage (NCBI taxonomy): Eukaryota > Metazoa > Arthropoda > Arachnida > Mesostigmata > Laelapidae > Tropilaelaps > Tropilaelaps mercedesae. The sequence goes on from MNPL01002054.1 coordinate 11,220, forward strand.
AGGGTCGGTCCCATAACGGTGCTGTGGGCGCTCAGGTCAGTCCGCCTTGAATTAGTCGTTGCTAGCGATGCAACTTCTGATAAGACATCACCGCGTCCGAAGCCGCTTTGCCATAGGCAACCTCACCGATACATTTATGGTTACAGCCAGTGGATTCGAACTAGTCGTTGCTGTCCGGCAATTATTAGCATCATTTCCACAGTGCACGCTGGAAATAAATCGGGTTACCGCTGCTGTGCTCTACGTCTTAGCTAACAAAAAAAGTAGATTTCGAGCTAAGCATTTTTTTCATCTACATCCGTATATCTGCGCATCCTCTGCTGGCTGATACAATTATCCTTGTAGTATGCCGAAGAACAGTTACGTCAGTTGACGAAATCGGCGTGCGTATTGGAAAAGAGGAGAAAATTATTTTCTTTGATATCTGCTTGTTCGTCGCATTGTGTAAACTCTAAAAATGTCCCGAAGAACGCATAAACACGCTTAGACCCAGCAACTGGACATGCGTGGGTTGACCTTTTTTCGTTTAGGTCTGCTGCTCAGCTAATAATAATAATCGAAAAGCGTAATGCTACGATCGAAGAACGGTCTACTCTGTTTTCAGAAGCACCTCATCCAGCCTTGAGAATGTCAGCGTTGTCCGCGTCGCCCTGACTGGGATTATTGGGGTGCAGGGTGCGCAAATGAGGGTAGCATGGCTAATGTCACTGGTCGCCTTCCATGAAACAGACGGCCGACGCACGTTTGACGTGCATACAGCCGCGTATTGTAATGGCGTCCTCTTTTTCTCGCGTGTGTGCTTGAACGACTCCGTAAACGCCCGCACTCTGCCGAATTCAACCAAGCAGCGAGGTCCAATAAAAAGCCCCAAGTCGCCTGAGCCGTTGGCTTCAGGATACCTCATTGATCTGGCGTGTCTCTGGATTTCTCATCCAGCCATCCACGACTAGGTTAAATCAGCAGGTCAGTGAAGGTCCGCTTATTAGGCATCGCCACTGTTGAAAGGAGCAACTGACTGAATTGGAAAATTTCAACAAAGTTATCCCGTTTCGCTGATTTCGACCGCGTCAGCTTCGAACGAATATTTGGAATCAGCCACTGACCATTCGAAGGGTAAAGGAATCCCTGATTATGAAATTCTGAGGTAAAACTCAGACAGCCACTAGAGAAGTAGTAGACAGTATGAAACTGGGGATGGCGTGTAAACAACGCATGACTTCGCGTGGCGATCACTTCGCTAATTGAAGCTGTTCATATCTAAAAAAGGGTAGTAAATCGTTGCTCTGTAAATATGGATATCGCCACTGAAGTCGTCATGGCGCCATTGAAAAACTTCTAAACGTTTAAATAATTCACCGGCGTATCACAGGCATATAGTTGAACCAACTAGTTTCGAGTGATCTAGTTCAGCTAACTGGATCAAGCTAAAAAGACACTAAAAAATTCAGCATGGCCTGACGATGACGAGCAAAAATATTGCAATATACTTTGACGAAGGGGATATTTCGCTGACCGAGCCCCAGAAAAAAGTAATGGTTTTCTATGTGCACAAGTGGCGGCTGGCTGCGACTGAGCTCGTTACGTCTCGCCTCAAGTGAGCCAGCAAACCTTCCTGAGTCTCCGGCGACGTTAGCAAGGACGACTTGGACGATGTTCACCAGATAGAAACCTATAGTACTAATCGATGGGGATTTTAACGTAGCCGTTATCGACTGAAACAGCACTAGCGTCCAGCCTTAAGGGCGCAGCAGTGCGAGAATGGGATGGCCTGCAGAAACCTACGAGTACAGATAATCAATGGCAGAGGAAAGTCCACCTTCCGCAAAAGTGGACAAAGATCCTTCATAGATCTGAGTCTCCATTCGGAACGACTGTCGAAGCAACTTCGTTGGAAGCTTGTCGCAGTCGAACCGGACAGCCGCTAGCTTTCGAAACGAAGTCGGAGAAGGAAAAGGGTGGATAAGGTGTTATCCCCAATCCTGCTAAAACTTATACTACGCGTAGCGAATGCACCATTGGAAGGCCCAACAAAGACGTGTTGGCCAGTGTCGGCAATGAGAGCTGCGAAGCGTTAGGAAAACCTAACTGTCGGAATAATAATCATAGTGATGACTGTAGTGTCGCAAGGACTCAAACGCACTTGCCAGCCTTTAGGTGAAAGCCTAGACACTGGTAGGCAAGAGAAATCGTGAATGCCCGAAAATTGAGCAACACAGAGCAGGGCGATATTCGCACGCGAGCTCGACTCCGAACTACGAAAACGCAATGTTAGTGAATAGGAAAAAATTCACAAGAAACTGGCGGTCTATATGGACCGAATCAAAGAAGCAATGTAACGTGAGCGTTCCCCGCACAGCTTAATTTTCTTTATTTAAGAAACGAATTCCCTTCATATAGTATTCGTTATATTGACATCTATCTCATTCTGATTCTTTGTGCGATCAACGAAGGAATGTCATCAGCTAACTAAATCACAATGCCGAGGCAGATACTAAGTAAATTGTCGACATAAATGCTGGTCAGAGTAGATTTCTGAGCAGAACTTTGAGGAACGCCACAGTAGTAGATATCATAAAAAACAAAGCTAAAATTATCCTTAGAACTAAGATTATATGATTAGTTATCTCAGGCATGTTCCCTAGAAATTAAACAAGATGGCGACAACGCTAATGAATCATGCGTCAACATAGAAAAAACATCGGATTCTTTTCTGATATCATTCTATCTACAGAATTGAATAAACACGTTTTCAAATATATGATTGCAAAATAGATTCATATTGGACAGTCAACTGGCCTGAACTATTTTGAACCTACTCCATAGCATCCTCAGAGGATCTACTCGGATGAATGGAAGCACATTCATGTTTGCTAAAACACGTGCTCTTTCTCAGGAAGCTCAACCAATAGATTAGAATGACGTCAAGGCATTGAGTAAGCAAAGTTGTCGTTCAGACTATATTATTGGACTGTCCGAAACCGGTTTACCCTTTCTACGCACTCGAGTGATGGTAGATACTACCAGGCGCTACTTAATTAGCAGAGCCAGGTAAGATCGACACTGCTCCTGGATGCAACACTCGGACAATATCGCGATCTCCAGCAGTTCTCTGAGTCCGTCGTGAACTTACTCTGTCGTTTGCAGTTCCCAGATCAGCAGTGATATTCCGTGTTGCAACGAACAGTTTTCGAGTACCTTCGAAAACTATCACGAAATGTGCCATCGGTCGTTTCGTTTACCAGTTGGTGCAAACCACTCGTGGACCTCTCTCAGCGTTTGCTGATTCAGAACTCATTTGTTGTTTTTTTTTTTGGTATTCTTGAAGGTTGATTTTGTCACCCGGCGTTTCTTTCAACATAATATCTGGAGTTTCGTAAGAACCTCTTAATATCCCGTTCAGACATATGTAACTAGTTTTTTGTTGTTTATGAAGGCCTCTCTCAGTACGACCAATTTCGTTCTTCACATTAATTTCCTCTAAGGTGGATAGTCTTGTGCCAGCGACACTAATTCAACAACATCCGCATCGGCAGGCCGTTTTTTGTCGAACCGCGTTAGCAATAACAGGCGTTAATTACGTAGCTGAGTGTCGCAAATGCATTTCCCCTGTGTTCACATCAAAGCCGAGGAGATTGACCACAGCCCGACGCAGTGTGTCACGCACCAAACGGCGACATCATCGTACAAAAGGCAGTTTAGTGAACGAACGATTCCTCCGTAAGGCCGCTCGAAAATGGGTAGGAACGAATATCGACATAGTAGCAACGTGTACATGTCTGTAGCTACATCCGGTTCCCTTTAAAGGTCTGCCATTTTGCTGGCCGTGCACCCACTGACAGCAGCCCCCTCGCTCTGTTTCGTTCCGTTGACTACCCATTAGGATTCGTCCGTAGCTTTACATTAGTTTCAGTACTCACTTTCTTGTAGTTTCTCAGAAAAAAGTCGCTTTTCTGTTGTCCACGTACGCCAACGCATGTCGTCCTTCGAGCGCAGCGACTAATTAATGCGTCATCTCGTCCGTGTGCTCTTGCCATCGCGAATCGGCAATGGCAAGAATACCAGTTAGTTAGTCGAGAGGCTGACAGTGGCTGTACTCATCGAGTGTTTCGTCTACGCCGGTCCGTCACACGTGGACATACTTTTTCAGCCGACGGTTTTGTCGTCGGATTCCCTCGACGGATACTTTGCGTTTCTCTCCATCAATCGCGCGACCGCAGCCAGACCGTCGGGTGGCAGTACCCGGAAACGCAACTTCCACGCTGGAGAACACTGCCGAGGCGATCCCCCCGGTTGCGGAGTAGATGGTGGGCGGCCGCCCACCGTGTGGGTGCAAAGCTTATCTTCCCGATCGGGTACGTCGGGTAGTCCTTCGTTAGACGTGAGTGATGGGGGTCAGGCACGCAAGAGAACAGGGGAGAACGGAATTACTTAACAAAGCATAGACAGAGCCTGGAGGGCGCTAATCTGCCGTGAAATAGACTCGCTCATTCACCGAATAGCAAAAGACAAAGGCCCACCCAGGACTCGGGAAGCAGCCAAACGAGACATCAGCCGTCGGCTGGCCGCCAGGCCCGGCCCATAAGAACACACCTCAGCGAGGAACGAGCGAAGGATACAGCTTCTTCACTCATCTTAGCGCACTTTTCGGATTTCGATTGGCGCCTACCGATTCGATCTCGACTCATACGGGCCATCGTACGGCATACGCCGTTTTCTCGGTGGCTGGGGGGCCTGGCACCCGGCGGAAGCCGCTTGTTAGCCGGAAAAAGGGCTTCTGCACTGCCAGTGAACGACGTCTTCGATTACCCACCGTCGGCTGTAATCCCACCACTCGGTGAATTGAACTGATTCATTTAGTCGGCTGACTAGAGCGTTTCTGAGAGCCGTCCGTGATTACCCCACATTAATTAACCAGCTGATTCAAAAAGTACGTTCCGGCAGTGCGTACGCAGTGTAACAGTGGTCGTAAAGGAAATAATCAAAATTACACTCAAACATGGAGTTCAACGAGCTTAGCCACGTAGAGCAGCACAGTCGCGATCAGTTCCACACATATTCGATATAGATTTAGTTACGGCACATGCATCCGTCTGGTCCTTGTGAACTACTTCTTCTGCACATTCGACCAGTATGTGCTTGCAGAATTGGCAGTTTTCTGAGCGACTGTTCGTTTTCTGCCGATGCTCATCGACCACATTACAACATAGCAGTTTGCCTTAGAATTGGCTAAATTCATCGTATGATTTTGGATGAATAAATCATATGAGGCTGACGAATTTGTTCAAGTCAGTTCAGCACATTTGTACGAATCGTGAACGAGTCTCGGAGAATTAAATTGCTAAAATGAACTAAATTATGATAGTGAAGGCCATTCCGTCACCGTACGGGACGACAGGACGAAGTCCAGGCTATTGTGTTCATGAATGCATGAACTTAGTATGCGAGTTCCATTTTTTCTACGCCAGCCTGCCACGCCTATTCGAGGTGCGGTCATGTCGGCCTTTTTGGGCTCTTCGCTTTCTGCGAAGAACCGGACGTCAGTTTTATCTCAACTTTCGTCAGAAAACTTGATAATTATATCATAGAGGATCGTACGAATCCGCCTGGCTAATGAAGCACCCGCACTAAGTGGCGCAGACGACGTTCGGTCCAGCAAAAAACGTTCATTTTTTTTTCATGGTGCTCCTGTTCGTCGTGTCAAAAGTCTGAACAGAGCTGTTGCATAGATTAGTCATAATCAGTCAAAACCTGACCTTCAGCCAACATTTAACATCACTTTGTCCCGTATCTCTAAGACGAACCTCACCAATGTGACGGTAGCACGAACCAGGAATCGAAGTCGTGCATCGACTTCGAATCTACGTGTAACATTCAACCGTTACGTGCTCGAAACCTCTTGCACTGGCCAGAAACACAATAACGAACGCAAACTCTATCACCACAATAAATCACACGCCGATTTAGCGGCAGAGTGCATTTCGTTAACATTCAAACAGAAACGCACAGAGGCGAGATTCGTGCCAAGGTTCGTGCTTGCGCTGAAATGCGGCTACCATCTTGGTACGCGGTGGCGTGCACAGATCCGAATGGATATCACGTTTGATCCTCAATAAAATACTCGGCGGTCGCTATCGCCTGCAGGTGTGTCGATCCAAATCCAAGTTTGGACAGTGTGCAGGCCTTCACATGAGCGGGGCGCTCATGATAGCTCGAACACGTCAAATGTCCACATCGAATATCTGTTGGTCGAAGTAACATATTTAGATATCGTAGACACATTTTAGAAGCACATTACGCACATTATCTATTCTGTTCGGTTATGTTCGTTATATCAGCGTTTTCGTGTTTTCCCAGGGTGGTAGGGGGGCGAGCGTTACTGACACAAAAATAGATACCTCCAAATACACTATGGAAACGTTCTTCTTGTTGGACGTACTTGTATGACACAATAAACGGAACGAGCGAACGAAGACCACATTTTGTAGAAGTCATTTCTTTTACAATTATTTTCCGTCATTTTCTGCAATGTGAACCGAAAAGATGTCTGCTCGCAAGGCCATGAGTCCTGCTAAGGCGCTGCACCCAGTAACAACGAATAGCGGTGAAGTGTCTTGCTTCGGATGTGGCAATCACGCGACGCGATGGCAGGTTTACCAAGCAAGTTGCCAATTAAGTTTATGGCAAGTTCATATGATAGATGGACCAGGAGAGTATGGCTATAGGAGATCATGAGGAAATTACACCCTGGATTTGGTCAAGGACGACGCGTGGCGATTCCGCTTAGGTACATTCTATTGCAATTCTATTGCTTTATCATGTAATTTTCTACAACCTCGTATAGCGTTTTGAAGGTCTTCTTGTTTTCTCGTCTTCACTGAGCTACCCAGATCGACGGTACAGAAGAGACCGACAAAAAAAGCATTTAGATCGCTTGCCAGCGTAACTTGTCGCCGTGCCTTTATTAGCTCCTCGTTTCTTGCATGAAGCGCGTTCATCGTTTTACTTGTGATGCAGTGTTGTGTTAATAAGTACATTGTTACAGTTCGTTGTCATTCTCTGTTAGTTTAACTCGTCATATTCAACGGCGTTTCTTAGACGGTTCAGAATCGTCCAGAAAAATGCAGACACTTTTTATCTCCGTCCTGCCTTCGCCTTCAGTCCTGCCCGGCCTTGCGCAGGCCCCTTTTAGACGGTTCGTCATCCGGATCGATCTACTGTGTGCGTGTCCTGCTACATTTGTGGCCGGATGGCGTTGTTATGTTTGTCGACGAAAATCCTACCATGCAACACATTCTTGGCCTTGGCGCCCACCGGGAGGGGGGCCTGTATCGGGCAGGGCGCATAGGGCCGGTGGGGTATAGGACTCCTGTTCTCGTTCTACCATTTCTCCGCCAGCGAACAACGGGAATCCTTCTGTCATTCACGCTACAGCTGCGCCGCCATTCGGACCTCGACGTAGGCCTGGACCGGCAGCCTTCCCCTACGAATCTTGCGCGCTGGTTTTTTTTTCTATGGCCCTGTTTTCCCGCGCATATTCTTTTATTTATCTATTATCCGGCCGGCCCGAAGCCTCGTTATCTTCATTGTCTATAGCGTTAGCATATCTAACCGGAAGAGGCTTCGCGAACCGGGCGACGCGCAAGTGTACATCCTGCAACGACTGCATTCTTCTCACGATGGCCCCCCCCCGGCCTGCGCTGATGCCCCTCGCCCTCCAGAACATTGCTCCTGAACGAGCTAGTGCGGGCAATGGGAAGACTCTTTTGGGCCCTGAAGAAGGAACCGACCACCTTCTGCGTGCGGGGCGCATTGTTTTGACCCAGCCGGTGTGAACGACCCGGGCAGCAGGTGGTGGGCGTTGTTCATTGTCGGGTAGGTCGCCTGCCGGGCCGCTCAGAGGGATATGGGCGCAGAGAAGGGCGCAGAGGGGGGCGCAGAGGGGGGCGCCATTGTTAGCCCACTCGGCGAGAAGTGTATGATCCATAGCAATGGGGCGGCGGCTGAAGTGGCCAAAGACATGCAGGCCGGTGGCGTCCACGCCGAAAACGACGGACGTCAAAAGAATTATAGTGGAGTTTCAACGCACGACCGTGAAGTAGATGAAGTCGGAGGAAGACAGCAGAGAACGTTGGCCACCGACTTGATCAGGGTGTGGGCGTGGCGCTACGCGGACGAACGTACAACGCAGCCGGATTCAACTTTAGCCTAACGGGATGATTTGACGCCTCTGTAGCTGTTCTTGGCTGCACGATCCTCTTCGTGGACGCGGCCACTCTCGAAATTCGCATTAATGTTTTAGCCGGAAAAGGACAGCCATAAAATTAATAGATATCTCGCCATGTGTGTACGTGTACACGCATAGCGCCTTGAGGATTGGTTCGTCGCTGCCCGGGGGTTTGTTCAGGAAACAACGGCCGTTGACAGCCGCCCCCGACAGTCAGCAGCATAAGCGTACACTTCTGCTGTTTGTTCCGAAGTACAGAGCGAACCTAGGAAGTTGTACGAAGCAGGTGGAACCTGGTTGGCCTCCGTTGAAGCGTTCAGAGCTGATCGCCGCTAAGCAGATGCTAAAAAAAAGATGTCGATTTGAAACATCCGTTTTAGCCATAGGCCAAAATGCTTGGGCCTATGGGCGGAGGCACCATTTGCGTTTTTCGGCCGATAATGTTGCCACCCGAACATGTTGGTCGTAAGCGAGCCGCACTCGGGAAAAGTCGAAGCTCCGGTTAATGTGCACCGTTATTTAGATGAAAAAATGTGTCTTCGCAGAAGAAACAGAGAGCTCACACTCTATTGTCATCTGCGCAGCACGCGAGCGATTCTCTACGTAAAAATTATATTTACTCAGATATGTTCCCGTTTTCCATTTACTCAGATATTTTTGCAGAAGGGCAGTTGTTCTGTTCACTGCTAAGACTGTTTACGCTCATTATAAAATGCCCAGAACAACTTAACGAATACGCCACGCGCAGAAAAACCTGCACAAAACCAGGCCGGAGTCCTCATGCGCCCACCGAACCGTCGCCGAGCAGAAGGGGGAGTTTTCCGTGTGTTCGAATAACGTTATTTCGCCATTGCTGGAAAAGGAATACCGTCGAAATAGATCTTCACTCGGTGTCTGAAGCAACAGCTTTTGGCTGCCGGGTCGAGAACTCGCCGGTTGTTGCACGACAATCGCTTCAAATGTCGTCCCAGAGGGTAATTCTGAAAGTTCATCGAGAGGATTTCTAAGAGGATTTTACCAGAGGATCTCCAGGGCCAGGCCGCCTGTTGGGCCGCTGTCCACCGACTCGTGCAGGCTCCTGTGTCGGTTCTATTGCGCCCAATCGGACAAGTCAGCTGTGAGCGTCATGGCCGGCATTGTCAGCTACCCTAAATCATGCGTGAAGTCGACGTCGTGCACACGCATCGGCGTATTAACGTGATTCGAGCCGTGACCCCATATTGCAAAATAGCAGCGTGGGATGACGCCGACGAAGCGTTCCTTGGAATTTCTCTAGGTTCAGATATCGAAGTATCTGAACCTAGGTCTACGCTTCGTTGTCCGACTTCGATCACGGAAGCGACCTCGCGCGTCATGCGTTCGCTGTTCGTCGTAGAACCCAGCTCACAGACGCCACCACTTCTTGACGCCTCACTACTCGTCTGGTGTCGAACAGAAGTGTCCGACGCTGTCCACGGCAAGGACGCGCGCTGGCGACGAGCAGCATCGAATCACGCACGCGTTTTTTTCGGCGCTCAGTCCGAAACGCAGGTCGGTCTAACGTAGGCGACCGTATAGGGGACACCGCAAGCGTCGCCGTGCGCGTTGACGATGATAGCCTTGGGTGCATAAATTACGCTTACTCGCGCGTCTAGCAAACGTCAACACAGGGCGAGAACCGCCCAAGCGGTTCCGCTGCACTCTGAGCGTTTCGTCTCCGGTTTATGGGAGTTCCATGCGCCGGCTGCCATTTGAATGGTAATATCAATAGAACGAAGTCATAGACACGCACAGGCCATGTTCCTTCATCGAAGGCGAAGATAATAGCCTAGATGATGATGCGAGATGGTTATCCCACATAAGAGGAAGGCTGTGGCTTGGCGGCCGATGGCCAGTCAGTAGCCATGTGTTGCTGTGTGCGCGCGCTCTATTCATCTTCACCGAGAGACAGACAGACAGAGCTAGAGAGAGAGAGAGAGAATGCGAGATGTCCCCTGGCCACTCACACACAAAATCGTTACTCGCTTCTTCCCGCCTTGGTCTGACGGCCGGCCCCCTAGACGGCCGCCGCCGAGCCCCTGTCGAAGTTGTTGATCACCGTCGTTCGTGTCGTTATTTTGGCTGATTTGGCCGAAATGACATTTTTACGAGTCTACATATCCGCCCGAAGGGGCCTGTGCTTGTGTGTCCTTGCGTGTTCCGCCTCGGACGGCCCGGCCGCCTGCGACGGCCGCAGTCCGTTAGACGCGTTTGTGAACGTTGTCGCAAGGTGAGCGCCGCCAAGACCGGCTCATTCCCCCGCATCGTGGGCCTGCTCCCTCGCAGCCACAATGTCGCCACCGCCACCGCCGGATAGGCCCAGTTATTGCTGGCAATAAATGCATGATGAATAGTGCAGCTCCCCGCCACGCTTGTTGGCACGCTCATCGTGTCCTTATGGAACAATACGCGGGGGAGAACGTCGCTTCCACCGCGTTCCATGCTCCCCTTGGCCGCGCGCTCATCGGAACGCGCGCAACCAAAAAACAACGCCGCCACCACCACCACCACCACCCGCAATGGCAGTAGACGGCAACAAATAAAAGTGCCAATGACGGTCGCTGCGACCACGGTCGGCCATTGACCACCGTCGAAGGAAAAAACGACATCATCGTCGTTGATGCCGACGTCGTCGCCGCTCGTATTTGCCCCTTTTAATGGCGTTATGATTATTATTGTGGTTATCATAACAAAGCGCAGCTTAGGGCCGAAGTTGGCAGCCGATAACTGCAGGATTCTGGATAACGAAGTTGTTTCGGGGAGCCCCGATGGGGCAAAGGGTGGCGATGAACACGAGAGACACGACAGCGGTAACAAAAAGCTTATAAATGAACGCTTAGGGCGGATCTGCTGTCAGATCGACAGCGCAGCGGAACCTTACGCAGGCTCTCCTGGGCCTAGGCCGACTGAAAGCTCATGGCTTAGCAGGCCACACAGCCGAAGTCTCTCCAAACGTGTCGCTCGCTCATGTGCCGACGAGAAAAACCAGGACACTGCAAGACGATGCCCGTCTGACCTGACCGCGTCGCCAGGATCGGCTGAAGCGAAGGACGCAGCTGAATCCCAAAGGACGAGGCGGGGGTTCGAGTCGCGGGGGCGCTCGGGGGG
>MNPL01002057.1:0-10583 GCA_002081605.1 Tropilaelaps mercedesae
TATTATTATTATTATTATTATTATTATTATTATTATTATTCGGGAATCGTTTTACCTGACAGTTAAACGTCGTTCGGTAATTTCACGTATTTACAGTCGTGAAAACATTTCGCCCCAATCATTTTCGCTGCGTGTATCCACAATGTATCAACTTACGGTTGAGCCAAAGGCGTGTGTGTGGTGATTGTGTTACGCAGACGGAAACAGGAAATAATCACGTATGTACAACAAATTGATTAGTAGAAATGGGCTGCGCGGCACCACCGTCACTATAACCCACATCCCATTCTTAAATCCATCTTTCCTGACTGATTCGTTGGTTTTTGTATATTCTATTTATCGTAATTGATTACCAGAAAAAAATGGTGGTGGTTATTGAATATGTGATTGCATAGCACAGTGGTAGGCCGTACGCAGATGAAGCAGAGTGATTAACGATGGAACTCAAATCCTGTATTTAGACCTTTAACAAGAGTGAATAGACGACGTACGGTGGTTATTCGATTGGCTATATTAAGCCGATAGCTCGAACGATCAGCGCGGGACGAGAAAAATAATCAAAATAGTGTGTAACTTACAAGGAACCTAATTTAGGAACCATTTTTTCTTATGCTAATGGACTACGTATTGTAAAGTCTTCTTTGGTGTAGATTTCGGCTATTTAAAATTATTGGATTACAAAGCCAAATACTTTGAAGAGACTTTTAGACCTTGCTTTGATAATGGCAACATCTACGCCTTACAAAATAACTTCCCAACTCGACAAAGTACATATCGGTGCAAGCAGGATTCGACCATTTGACCTAGAAGCAAACACCTCTTCGATAAGGTGCAAAGTCTCCAACAATATTAATCGTTAAAAACGAAAGGTAGCTTCATTGACGATTTTCATTGGTGTCATAAACAGGAAGATACCCTAATAAGCCTTTGTTAAACAATCTCACCGCGTAAATCTATCTGCTTACGAAGTCTACTACTTCTTTCGTAATCGCTAGTCAAAGCGCCGCGCCCGCTTCGCTATCCTCAATAACCGTTACGGACGGTTTGTCCAGAACGAGAAGCTCTCTACAAGTGGCCTATGGAAATGGTGGTGACGATAAACATGTGCAGCTTCGTGTATCTCCAGTGAACGTTAAGGATTCTTACGGTAAATACTGTGAAAACAAAGAAATGCACGTCAATTGATTAAAATAGAAATTCAAATATTTACTTGTACTTTACGTAAGCAACAACAGCACGGCAATAATAACAAGTATGGCAATAGCGTTAATCTTCGGCACAGTGTTTGCTGCATGTCGCAGCTGTAACTCAAATTTGTTTGGAATAAATTTTAAATATTCATAAGCTCGTCAAAGGGACACCAGCGAAGTGCAAATGACTTTTCCAAAGACGTCGAATTACCCTGCTACGATTTAAATTCTTTTAGCTTTTTTAATTCCGTGTATAGATCACCAGATGAGTAGAGATTACGAGATGTTCGATTGTGCGTCTGTCTGGTAATCGACGGATACGACGGAACCGAGTTCTTAAGTGATACCTAACGCAAAAGCTGGCAAGCCGAAAACCTATCAATTCATGCACTACATTGTGAGCCGCCTGAAATAATTACATCGTCATTTTGCACTTTGACGCTGCATGGAATTCGTATATGTGTACATATATATCAAATACGTGTGTGACCATAGAGGCGAAACTTCATTGAAACACCTAAAAACGAGTATAAAGTCGAGCATGAATAAAACAGTGACCACGCTGCTACAGATATTCAATGATTTCCTGCAACATCAACAATTCTTAACATTCGTACACTGACAAGAAATGTCGTGTGGAAACAGGGTCGAACTAGAGAGACGAACGCTCTGAAAACCGTCTCAATCTCTGACACATTGATCTGAAACAAGGCCAGATAGACTTCCCCTCCATTTTCACCGGTAGTTTATGACAGACAGTAGCAATCTAAATTGACGAAAGTTGATGTTGCGGCGGCAGGTTAGGTTAAGGTTAGAACTAATAGTAAACGGTAAATGCAGAGGTATATGTAGGCAATCACGATAAACTGATCCACATGAGGAGCTTTCCCTTCGAATAGCTCGCATACATTTTGCTGACGTACACTGGACTCACCTACTTAATTGTTAAGAGTTAACATAAACGCGACCCTCAGTGAGAGCCATATTCATTGACATACGCTCTAGGCTGCTTTTTACTCTTTTTTTTTACTTTTAGCAACTCTTTACTGTGCACCGTGTGCTCTCATATAAATAGATCTATATACATTTTAATATATATATAAAACTGATGACATTTTGGAATCACTGTTTCGCGTATCATCTGGCGAACTCGTCCATTCGGGCATGACTGTCCAATCTGTAACGATTCACGGAGAGAATGTTTATAATCTGTCGATTCAGTCGGAGGACATACGCAGGAGCAATGGTTTTTAATTTTTAGAGCGTCTTTCTAGGATGTTTGTTTTTCAACAACAACAATGACAGATTTAGCTCTGTTAGCGTTCGTCTTCCGCAAGACGTCTTGTTTTTTTATGAGTATTTGTTGTTTAATAATTGTCGAGTTAGTGCGATAATGGCTTTTCGTTTTTTATACTGTCAACAAAGTGTGTAGAAGGGCGTAACCCGTTAACGCTACTAAAGGCTATTGACAGATTACGGGCGTGTAAGGCAGATCAAGGGGTAAGGCTACGTCTACGAAAGCGGTTTATCTTTCGGCTGACTCAACGTAATTCGTTGGATCAGGCCAACCCAGGTGGCAGAAAAAATATTAGTAGTAATTGTTTTAGGCTTACGGGACCACCATAACGAAAAAGCCAATGCGCTGGTGTCGAAGGTCTACTGTACTGTAGCGGTGGCTACGATTACCATATGTGGGTGGCTGGTTTGTATAACTGCAAACATTTACAACTACACAAATACATATGTCTGCGTAATAAAAACACTGCATGGCAGTTCATGCTACTTGCATAGTCTTACGTATGAATAGTGGTGTGTGTGTGTGTGTATAGCGATAAACAGCTTAATGGACTTGGCGGCTAAGGCTCCTGGTGTCTGTTAAGGTGATTGTTGTCACGTTTGTTGCCATTATTTCTCTCTGTTAGTCGTTGTGCTGATGATCATATTGCTGTTGTTGTAGTGGCGTTGGTGGCTGTAACGAACATTAACAGAAGTTCAGTATTCAAGACTGTACATCAGTATCACAGTAATTTATTAATATCTCTCTTCACTGAATGGTTATTTTGTCTTCACTATGCGACCACCAACACACAAGGGACTAACTGGCTATTTAGCCGGATTATTATTATTATCACTATTGTTGGTAGTGCAGCAACAGAGACAGCAGCGTTTGCCTCAATAAATTCTTGTTTTAAGTGCTTGTTATTGCCACTTCTCGTGTTGTTGCTAAGAGCGTTTTTAGCGTATGTAGTGGATGTATATCTTTGAACATGTCCACTGACCGGCGGCTGCACAGAGGAGCAGGCAGTCGCAGTTTGTTCGGAGGTCGGCAGCAATGGGGCAGTTGATGCCGCTGAAACAGCGCCAATGGCGTAGCTGCAGTTGGCGCTAGCCTGTCAGCATTTATAGACGGCGACAGGCGGCGGCGGATCGGCTGGCAAATTGCGAGGACGACGAACGCGCAATGAACAACGAGGCTCCCTAGCACGACTCAAGCACACGCGCTTATTTTACTCAGACCAAATCCAGTTGTCGAACCAGCGGGTAGGGATCTCTCCGAGGTCGTGCGTCGGCCGAACGTAGTAAAAGACGATGCGGCGGTGGTGAAAGGAACGTCAAGGCGAAATGGCCAAGCGACTATGGCGCGACATAGCCAATCAACCACGAATCGCGAGAGGCATCGCTACTACTACCGCTGCTGCTGCTGCTGCTGCTGGAGGAAGTTCTTCTGCTGTGAATGCTTTCTTCAGTTTCAGTTGTTGCTCGACATAGCGATGCGGCGGGCGTTCGTGACATTCGGTGAATCTGGTAGGCCTCAAGCGTACTTGAACGTCGTTGGCGTGGGGAAAGGCACTGCCCAACTTCTCTGGGCACCCATATATCTTTGTCAAGGGTCCGTTTGTCAATGTAATCATCGTCGTCGAAGCGGGACAATTTTATCACTTCGTCGATAACGCGGCATCTTGGGACATCTGATATAAACCAAGTACAGCAGCCATACAAGCTTCATTTGTATATGCCTGTGTGGCATTAATGCGTGTGTGTATATAATTTGGCTATTTGCAGTCAGAACATTATTATTCAAAGCTATTTATTGCACGCTCACATCGCATCGAGTGAGTACGTAACGAATCAGCATATTCTTCATTGAGGTTGCCTACATATTCGTAGCAAAATTGTCGGATGATTAGTTTACAGGTACCCCATAGTGGGTTCCGGTAGCTTTGTATTCCATGCGTCGTCTCTACGCGCTATAAAATGGCAAATATCGGAACGACGTTGATATATGATGGCACGCTGTGATTTTGATTGAAAGTGGCACCAAACAAATTTTAAATCATCTATAGTATAGGTACGATTCGATATACAATTGTATGTAAATGCAGACCTTACATAATACTGCGTGAAGGCGGTGTAGTAAGATTTGCATTTGAAGTGGCATTAGAGATGGTAAGAGGCATAAATTTGTTACCCAAGTGTGCATTTCGAGAAAATTACTGCACGAAAGTCTATAACATTGACTTGTCGGGAACAAATTTGAAGATCTGGTCTGTTTGCATGTGTAGAGTTATTTGTGCCCAAATCCGGTAAGCTTCTGGAGGCATTTTATTGTGTGACAATAATGCTAGAATTCAGTCTCGCGTGCAGTGGCTGCTGCGAGAACAGCTGAATCTGCCGCAACATTTCTCAGTTCAAAAGTAGTGCATCACGCAAACTTGCAAGAAAATAACTGACAGATAGATTCCATTTATATGGAACTCATTTTTATCTGCATACATCTGTGCGTGCAGTGTGAGGGCATAAATATTTGTGTTTGTGGCTACCACCTTATACCGTTATATTTTATTCATCACCTGTAGTAGACATTTAATCTGCTATAGGCATTCTTCCTATAATCGCCTTGCGTCATATAATTTTTCTCATGGGAATGGCTGGCGACATTTCTTGTCACTCTGAATCAGGTATCTCCACATTGAGAAGACTCACTCGTTTAAGCCATCGGTGTGGTTTATCGATTTAATAAAAAAAAACGGAAAGACCCGTAGGAATTTCATTTAATATCCAGTCGCCATCAGACCCGATAGCATAACTGCAAAAGAATTCCAATTGCACACGATGATTGCCAAGTAGCTGACATATGTCAACTCTAGTTAGGAGTTGACATATGTCAGCTTCTCAAGGGAACCACCTCATCTTCAGCTAAGGACTGCTGACGTACTACTCCCAGTGTTTGTAAATAAACAAGAGTAAAAGTCACAAGCCCCATGGGCCACCGGCAGAATTCGTAGCATTCCTGTATGGCGATTTCAAGATTTGCACTCTGCCATCTATATCCATCCAAACCATCGCTACCATGATTAGCGCTATCATGGGGTATCTCGTTACGATGTAATTTTTCATTTGAAAAATGAATTCCGCCGGTGGAGATTTAGCAATGTTGCAACCACGACCCTTTTAACTCGACCTGAAGTTCGACCTGAATGGTCTGTTTCATCAGGAGTCAAATTCCCTGCCTTGTCATTTCATCACCAGCATATGATTGAGCCTACTCTTCCTCCTAAAGTCGTCCTGACTTTAACAATTGGCGACGTTGGGTCTCGACTCGCCGGGGTGAAGCGGCAACCAATTCAGCAGATCGAACACAAACGGCTCACTACATTTTCGAGCTTTTTTTCAACTCTATTAGATGTATCCGGCCCTTTAGGTTACCGACAGGTATAAAATGGTGACGCCAGACACGACTGTTCTCTCCTTCCTCGTTACTGGACGAACGCGTCAACCCGACAACTGCCGCTGTCGCTGATAACAAGGTCTGTCCATTCGAGCTTTACCCCCTAACGTTACAACCTTCCCTATAGGGGCGTGACACTCTCAGCGTGAATGCCGAACAGTTGTTATCTGCTAGCCTGGCCGTCCGCGTTGCTTCTGTCCCTGTGTATCCAGCGTAACGATTTCTTCGGTAAGCGTCGCACGGTCGCACGTAAGTGAAGACAAGTGAAACAAACCTGCGAAGCCCTTATTTCATCTGCAATGTCCTCACGGGCGCATAAACTGTCACGTAGGAGAAATACCTCGGTGGCGAAGGCGTAGCCACGCCACCCCGACGCCGACTACTTCTCGACAGTAATAACAACAACAACATCAGCAGCAGCAGCAGCAGCAGGAATAACACAACAAATCGCAAGAATAACAACCGAATAAATAGCTTCGAGCGTGTAGTTATACACCGGCGGTAGCAGCGGTGTTACTCGGCACGCCGCATCCGTTGCAACGCTCATGACAACGTCGGACCCGAACGCCTGCAACGGTCGCCGAAAGCGAACCGACCGACGGCAACGGCGGGTTATCACTCACCGGTTGGTTACCACCATTACCACCACCACCACCACCACCACCCGTGTGTCTCTTTTACCCCCCACTGCCGCAACGACGATCCAGGTGACGCCTGTGTGCCTGCATCGCCCCACAATGAGCAAAAAGTACGTTGGCAACCACTACTAGACGACGAAGCCGTCCAGCCGATTGCCAACGACGCGCGTCATTACGCGCGTCGTAGCGTGTTCCGGCCATCCGCACTCTTTGTCGTCGTCGTCGTCGTCGTTGTTGTTTAACATTGCTACTCCGAAGGGTCACCAGTACATCAGCCATTAAACACCGCCATGGCAACAACAACTGCCAGATGATTTCAGCAGCGAAAGTGGAACGGAAGAACTGTTTGTGGTTCGATAACAGTCAGCAAACCCGTCGCTTGTCGAACGCGTCCGTATGGCTCCGTCGTCCGTTCTGGGCCCGGACTGCGATCTACCGTTTATCCAGCGTCAACGGCTTGTCTGCCCGTAGGAGGGTATCAACCTCCTACCCTATGAGGCGTTAGCCGATCAATTGGCATCGTTTTGTTGTTTTCTGCGTGTGTGTGTTGCTATTTGTTAAGGTGACAAAAGTGTCTGCACGGGAGTCATGATCACAAAGAAGAAGCCATGATGATTACTACCGCCGTTAACGACGCCAAAAACAACGGCTGTAATATCAACACCCCCCAATTACATGGTCAACAACATCTGACTGATTATTCTACAACCTGCGTCAACGTATCTGGCCCCGTTCTTGCAATTTGACGAAATGCGATGCAACAACTATCTAAGATCGCTCTGCCTCCTGTCAATAGAATAATCACTTCGAGTAGAAAGGTAACGATAGGGCGTGGATGTGTATAAGAATGAGGGTCTATGGCGTTAAGATTTGCCTGCCATGATGACACAAGCGCGCAGATGCGTTTTGACCGTTGAGCTGTATCACTGGACCTCAGCGCGTATGCTCGTGTTTATTATTGCTGATGGCCCGAGCAGTTATTGCAATGCGGCAACGATTCGATCGAGCAATGAAATTAGCAATGAACTCGTCTCCTTGAGCTGCGCATAGCCCAAGGAGTAGTGAAGTACGAGGTCAACGCCAAGCAAGCCATTCTAATTGGATGCCATTTAAGCTTCCGTTGCGACCCCTACTGCGTCATCTGGAAGTTAAGACCGCAAAAATAGCGCCAACGGTGGAAGAAGTAATATATTTTTTAAGTAGTAAAGGTAAGTATTTTCCACAGTAGTGATGGGAGCTCGTGTAGAAATAATGACGACAACAGCAAAACAACCGATGACGACAAAAGTAGTCAAATCCTGACTTGCCCAAATGACCTTTTCTGAGGATAAGCAAACTACCGGAAGGGTAAATCCGATGGGAAAATGTCTTCGTTTGATGAAAAGTCGAACGTAAAGCACACATGCCGTTTCGATCTACTGTCCTAAAGGATAGACTACGCCCTCTGGTCATAATGTGTGTGTGTGTGCGTGTGTTTGAGTTTGTGTGTGTGTGTGTGTCTTACCTGGTTGGTATTTGAGGTCGGTTCCATCACAGGTAGTAATATATCGAGCTGGCGTAATAAAATTGAGCGTCTGTCAAAACACGCATGCACCTAGACATTAACCTAATAAAATCGTACCTTGTTATTGTAAAGAAAACGACATCCGTGTACGTTTTCGGAAACAAGCCTGTTATCATGAAGTCCATTGATTGATTTTTATCATGTTGTAATGCCAGATCAATTTGCAATTCTCAAAAATGGCTATAATCCCTTCAATGGTACCCTTCTTGGTAGAAAGTGTGCGACGCTTATTAAAGTTTCTCGTTGATACGTTGAACCGACTACTTTTCTAAGGTTTACCTCTTGTAAGCCTGTCGAGTCAGCAAACACGAACGTTGAAGGCCGGCGCTCTCGGTTTCGTCACGAAGCTACACGTTGATACCGTAAGCGCTTTTCATTTCACTAGAAAAACTCTTCTTGAAGGTTAACTACTAGAAGGCCTCTAAGAGTCACTCAGTTGAGTTCTTTGCTCAGCACTGTTTAGCTCAGTCTGGGGCTGAGTTCGTTTGAAATAAGCAAAAATTTCCATCTCTCCCTCAACGAAACGACGAACGATTGCTAAGCATCCAACTGTAGATGTGTATGTGTCGCCTCCCGCCGAGGCAAAATACAGAGTGAAATGTTAAGGGGTCCAGACGAATTGCGAAATGCGGCTTTATGCTATAGTTCTTCCGGAAAACCTCTACCTTGACTATGGGGCCTCGGCGACTCACGACTTCGCCGGCCTGAGAAGCTGCCGACGACGCGTACCACAGCGCCCATCTGTCACCAAAAGTCTGACTGTTTACGGCCGATAGCTGAGGGATCCAGCGAAAGGGACCGGTGGTTTTTTGGTCGCGTTTGCTCAGCGATACACCTCATCCCGCGCAGTTTTTGTTCAGAGAAAAAAGTCGACATTCCGAGCCGATTCGTCTACGGCAAAGTACGGGCACGGCTAGTTAATGGGCGACGGGTGACGACGTTGGCGTTGCGTAAAATTCTATTCGATATTGTCGACCGAGACGAAAAAATGAGGCGATCCAATGCAATAACGAATTTTGGTCGACGAAAATGAAGCCACGCTTTGTGGTTCGCTCCGCGGTGCTGCGCCTCGTGTAACGCCTATAGGATGATGAGTCAGTTCTATCAGCTTTGACGGAAAGACGGTTCCACGACGAGGTGTTGGGGGATGAAATTGAGAATGGGGAGGCCAAAGGATCGAGGGTGGACGAAGCACACGACGATGAATGAAGAACTATTTTTTTGTTCGCATTGTGTTAGCGAATTGTAGGAAGATCGTTTCGGAAAAAAGGCTGGAAAAAACGACGGTGACTGGCATTCTTGCAGGGTTGTCCCTGCATCATGCACCCATGCACTTTTGTCCTCGGTCTAAACAGTCATTCGCGTTCATACGTGAATTATGCCTGTTGGCGAAACAATATTGAAAGTCAACCTGAAATAGAGCACACAGAATTTGTAGTATCAAGTGATACGATTCGTTTCACTGTAGTGATGTCCCTAAGGTTACAATCAGAAATCAGGCGACCCTCCAAGCCTCATCCAGAGTAAGCGAGAGCTATAGCGACACAATAGAAAATAACCTGAATACAGACGTTACTTATTTTCGGTTCCTGTCTGGACTCAAGACCGAAAACGAGTGACGTGTCGTCAAGTTCTTGTTCGGGTACGTTTGCACCTGAACTCGGCCGCCATGTAAATTGAACCTCGGCCACAAAGAAGGACGCGAATTCACTAAACGTATATGTGGCGCAATCATCTTATGCTGTAACAGTTTGATTTTATTTGTATTTAGACTCTCCGTTCGAATCTCATTATGACATTCGTCAATGGCAATTCAGAATGTGTTATAATGCATTTGTGTTTAAGGTCTTGGATGCGTTAAAACAATTTGCAGAAACAAACTCTAACAGTCGTTTCATTCCTTGGTATTAGACAAGCAAATAAATACAAACAATGTTTAATTGGATAGTCGACTTAGTTGTGCTAACAGCGACAGATTGCTCGCTATAGACTGATTGCGTTTCTTACACGAATCATCCCTCATTTTCAGGTCAGTGACAAGATTACGTGATTTATCCAAGTACTTCAGTAACCTGCACAAGTCAACGAACATGCGTTTCTCCGCACAGTTATTCAATATCGGACTTGGAACGTAAAAGGATGACGATGTTGTCACCACTCTACGTATTCAACCTTTACGGCATTCCGTTGACGTTAGGCGTAGGGTGATAAAGGTGCGGCCATACGAAGAAATAAGTACGGGCACTTTCCAGGTACGTGTTTCGTGTGTAATCACTGACTCGGTTAGACGGAGATCGTTTTCATTCGCTGAAAGAAACGATAAAGAAGAAGGCTGGCGTCTGCCATGGTTTGAAGTTTGCAAAAAATGGGCCATTGGGTCACCGAAATTGTACTTCCATAATTATATACGATATCAATGATTCAATATATATATATATATATATATATATATATATATATAT
>MNPL01002060.1:2453-36651 GCA_002081605.1 Tropilaelaps mercedesae
TCTTGCTCGATCGTTTTGTCGGCCGCTCCTGTCCTAGGTCTTTCACTCAATAGAACGTCTCACTAATTGGCGTGATTGTGTGCCCACATCACCCCACGGCGCTGTAGGAAATCGTTACAAGTTTCCTATTGAATCAATGTTTGTTCGAATATAATAATTGCCGCTAGTACATCTCTATAGGGTGATACATCTAGAATTATGATTGTCCTACTATACACGAATTCCGATATGTTCCGTTTAATGCAGAACGCTTGAGAACAGCAAGCTACATATACCGTAACCTATGATAACTCGAATTCACACAAGTACTCGCCCTCATGTTGTACTAGGCATTTATTTCCATGTTGTTCTGGAGTATCTGATTATTCATCGTTTAAATACTATATATATTCCAGAAAACAGATCACTTAATAAGTCCACAGATTTTTCCTATTAAAAATGTTAATTCACTTTTCTCAATATGTAGTCCCCTTTGTCAAATTATTGTGCAACAACAAATAGTTGTGTATGTGTATTTGTTGGAAAGCTTAATAATTTTACACGTTCAGCGTAATCGATCTAGGTGCTCTCGCCGTCCGAGGTAGTGATTCCATAAGGTAGGGACGAACGTTGTCTTAGCTGAACCTCGGCTATAGTCTGTTTCGTTTAATTCGAAATATAATCAATGCGAGGCGTATCGCTTCACGAGCGAAAGGACACAGCACAAAACCTCTGAATAAACGAACTAACTGCAGGCTAAGTATAGCTCCGTCACTATTCGTAACGAGATTCTTCGATTATAAGGGTTGGTCCAACGCTGCATGATCGGGTCTGACAAACAGGTCATGGAGTGGAAGTTTGGCTACGTTAGTTTTCTCTCCACGCAGACCTAAACTACAACTGATTTTGACATTTCTTTTCATTTATTTAGCATATTGTGTGTGATATTTCCATAATACTAGAAGATCTTGTGAAAGGGTGGTCCAATTTACTGGCCTGCTTTCTAGACATACGCCCAGCTTTATTAATAATTTAAGTTAGCTCGTTTTTTTTGTCATGTCAGTTTTTCATGTCAGTTCTGCAGCATTCGTCGTTTCATATAAAACCAATTAATGTATACGGACGATTTTTGCCGAAGATGCTAACACACAAAACAAGGAATCGGCCATCCGTACGTTTTGCCAAGTAAGGCGGCCGATAATCTGACTAATCAAAGACGAACAGGATGGCTTAGTACTAAGTCCATGATGTACAATTATTCTAGCGCTGATTTTATTGTGTATCTATAGCAAGCTGCCAAACTGCATACTTATACAATTGCTGCTAACCACAAATAAGAAACATAGTAATAGGCGTTGTTTGTTAGCGAATCATAAGGTGACATCGGAAACTTCAGGATAAGTATTTTGGTTAACGCTATGAGGTTGCAACGAAGTAAGTAGTAGGAACACAATAAGACCATATGTCTCACTTCATCTTGCCGAACTTTATCTGACTTCCTTGTTTCAGCCATGCCACACCATTTTCAGCGAAATATTGGAATGCAGATCACCAAAAGCTCGAAGTTCTACTACATAACAACTGACCTAAGTGCATTTTTAGACATCAACATCTTTTCCGGTGGTATTGTATACAATGTGTTTGGTGTACCAGGCATGTTCTATATCCACTGCTAATTACTGTAAACTTAAGCAGAGATGTAAGTCTTAAGCTCAAGTTTGAAAGGGTTACACTTCTCCGCGATGTCCTCGTTGCCAACTACCTAATGCGAGTTGTTACATGTTTGGGTAGTAGCTGTTATTTACTCAGTCGTGCGCTCTTAACTTCTCAATTCTATCTTGTTTTGATATAACATAAATAATTCGTCAAGCAGCAATCATTCAGTCGATAATGGATTGTCGTCTCAATGCAATAGGGGAAGCTCCAAAGCAGAACAAAATTGCCTCTGGCTGCATATCCTAGCAATAGTGGTCAGACTGCGGTCAAATCAAAAATGCAGATAAGAATTAAAAATATGATTTAATCGATAAAAATATTTGCGTTGACTTAAATACACATTTGTCACCAGTTGCCTGTCGTAAACAAACTTCCGAGCGGAAATCTCAATAAAGTCTTTTACCATGCGCTATTTCTCTAAACGAACACACCGCATATGCATATACGGTAAACCATTGTAATGATAAAAACGAAGCTTAATCCGCTTACTATATACACTGCCTGTCGCATACCTTACGCAAAATGAGCGTAGCGGCTAGAGCATAATGAGCACAGAGACGTAAAGCTGATTTGGAATGGAAAGAAAACATCGTTGGGTAGACATAGAATGTGCATTTGTCTCATATCTGTTCATCCTCTGAGGCAACTACAGCTGGACCTTGTGCGCAACGTGTTTGCTAACTAGTTTTGGCTCCTACGAAATTGCAATAAAACATTAGCTAATGTCTTATTCAATCTGATTCTAGCTGATTTAATTGCGGAAGAAGCTAAGCATGCTCAACGGCATAATACGCTTTTGGGATGCATTGGCGTGGCACGTCAACCACTCGCAAATTTTTTTCACATGCACAGTGCGAAAAATGAAGATTTCTGCATGTAAACCCCAATTTCAGTCAAATTTTATCAATTTGTTTCATCTTGGTTTGACAGCATGTTAGACACGATCAATGTAACAATGTGTATATGTATAAAGCATGTCCACATCCATCAAAGCATCCATCCAATCATATTAAGCACTCGGCAGTGGCAGACAAAAGACGTGGTGCAAGTTATTGAAGGCTTAGGGTTGTGATACAGTTTGGAATCCTTCTTCTATTCTTTAAACAAGTGAAGTAAGAGGTCACCAGTAATAGTCTGGTAGACAGGCAGTAGTAGCCAGACTAGCAGACAGGGTCAATTTAGGGCCTGACGCCAAACCAAGTGTTAGAACAGGTTCAATTAACTAGTAATCTGTCAGAAATTGACTGTGTTAGTTGAGAAAATATTAGAAAGGGTGACTTTCTGTGAAATTGTCGTAACAGCAAATTCGGATTACTAAAATCAACGATCAGTGGAAATCATGGAGAACCCGATGTAGCATGTACACGAGCGTAGTAAGGCACTCAATAGGGCAGCAAAACTAGACCAAGGAAAACGCATCTAATTACATATAGAGACTCATATAGTTATTACATATAGAGGACGAATGAGCGAGAAAACAGACAAATACAGAGCTAATTACTTTATACTTTGCCAGTAGCGCCATATAGAAGGTACAGATGTGATTTACTATAAAGTATGCGAGCGCAGCTCCTGAATAAAAAGATTTATGAAACGCGAAGTCCTCGAAGCATATTTAGCGAAGTAAACTTTGAAAGTTGTACCAGTGCTTAGTGATGATTGTATATACTGCTAGCTTTAATTCATTATTACATACAAAATAATCCCTTATAGTGGTTTGCGTGTTATTTATTATGAATTTGAGACTTAACTAAAGTTGTGTTTGCTCTAAATACAGCTATAAAATAGGTTAGATTTTTTACTGTAATGTAACAAACGTGTGGGAGAGGTTTATGTTAATGGAGGCCCCTAAACATAAAGTAATTATATACTTAATGTTCATCTGAGCAAATAAAACAATGCGCCGTTTTATTCGTTAAAGGTTAACGCAAATAAATTGTAATAAAATATTAAAGGTAGCTCCAAAAGTCAAGAATCGTCATTACACAACCTGACGTACATAATGGCTTTTTGGCGGGGTTCAACATGATCTACTTCTTGGCCCATGCAGAGCAATTGCGTAGAAGTGCGGGGTACAATAAATATCAACCAACAAAAAATTGATCAATTACTTAGACAATAAAAATAGTTACTATCAACTCTCAATACGAGGAAAACACCGGAAAATTTGTGCACATACTTGGACATCTAATCCAAAGATGCATTATAAATTTGCTTTTCTACATAAACGTAAAATTTTCATCGTAATTTTACTATTAAAAAGATTCTATAGGTCATAAAATTAGCCAACGAAATAAATTCTCACAGAAAAAACGTAAGGATTGTACAGTAGTAACGTCTAAGACCAATGCCCGCGTTCAATGCTAGAATCTGTTTATGATTATTATTAGTACTTTTTGCCTGTCTTTTATAAAACACGCCGTTGGCTCCCGTAGGCTTCGATTGCTTTTTTGTCAACTTCAATAAGAAATAAAAACTTATGCCATACTAAAAGCCGTAAATAAACTCTAACAATTAGGCACTAGAGTGATTAAATATTAGAATAAAATAGCTGTGATAATTAAAAAATAGCGGGATATCTGCTATAAGCGCGGCTTACCTGAAACATAAATATAACAAATTTACTGTAATAGTTTGATAAAAACGTTAATACCATAAAATTTTGACATTTTTAATCACATAACCTAGTGTCAAGAAGTCGGTTTGAATCGTGTGTGCACTGAAAGCACCGAGAACCTGGTACTAAATTTATGATACTCCAGATACTGTTGACTTATACCTCAACTGTTTTGACCGCATGGGTTTCGACGCTGTCCAGCTAATTTTCGCCACTGATAAGATAAAATCTCTAATCATTCGGCAAAAAACTATATTTCTATTTGATCAAAGACGAAATTCTGATATCTTTTTTCAAGCTTGTTGAACCCAGAACGCATGCCTCCATCATTCGTTCAAACCGTCTTTAACAATTTTCAAACAACTTCAATGCCAAAATCATTGTACGCTACGTAGGATTAGATGATTGCCTACCGAATTCGGAAATTCGTACTTCAACACTACCGGAAACATAAATGAAAACGAAAAAGACTTTATAATACAAATTAATAAAATTACTACTTTGCATAAGCCAAGTAGTTATTTTTATAAAGAAACAAAGTAGTGCGGTGCGAGACAGGGACTAGGGTGATTGTGCTTTTGTTGTTTTATGTTATTAACCATAATATCAAGAAAATAATTTGTAAGCAAATTTAAGTAAAGTATCAACAGTGCTAAGAAAAAATTATTTTTTCATCTGTTTTTTCAACAAATCAGGCCGTTGAGGCAAACAACTATATTTGCATACGGTGAATTGTAATTTCCTTTTATTACATGCAAATATAGTTTATATAATGAGAAAATCAATAGATGTCGTCGAATATTTTCTTCCTGACTATTCCCGATATCAACTGTGTTATGTTGTCAGTTTTTGCCGTTTGTGCTTGTACTGATTTGCATGCATCATTAATGCCAAATACAACGACAAACATATTTCTCCTCTCTATGATTTCTTTCCTTTTTCTTCTTGGCTATCCAACATTCAGCCGTCAATATTCCGAACGTCATTTCTTCCCACCACCATCGTAGTAACTGTAAAATTGTATTGATTATAATAATTCAATGTCGTCAGTTTTTTACCAACAATTAGTCGTCAATAATGTTAGTAGCATTAGCTTTTTTCCGTACTAATATTAAAGTTAATGATAATCGCTTGTGGTGGTTGTTTCCGTTTATATATATATATATATATATATATCTCTATTCCTATCACAACGATTATATTCAGCTGCCGCCTCCCAAATTGCAGCGATAGCGTTGGACCGCCATTTATATCTCTCATGCTTATTCCGACAGACATCTTGAATTCTATTTCCCGGAGGCTGGCTGACTATCTACTACGAATAATTATTATAATAATACATACTGTTATATAACAGTATTACATATACATGTACTCATAATTATAACGCGCCGACGCGAAATCTCAATTCTTAAAGTCCACTGGCGGCGGTACTATTACGGCTTGTTGCCTGGTAAACTAAAATAGGATTCCGGCCCAGCTCCAATCTCAAATGTAAGTCATGTACCTTTTTCATTTGTCTTAACCCTTTTAACTTTCCTCACCTCTTCGTCTGCCGTTTGGCTCAGCTATCATAGTCACTATTTCGTATAAACTCGAGCGTTTTCTTCTCTTTTTTCCTATAAACCTGAAATTGGCCATCATTTTGCCTGAGTGCAGCAACCGATGGATATATAAAATATCATCATTCTAATATATCACCATATTCATCATTTTCGGGTGACGACCTTGAATTTCTCGAGTGGTGGAAATCCTATTCATGGATTTATTTCTGACATATATTTACGGCAGAAATTGAATAAATAAATAAAAATAAGGTCGCTTACCACCGCCGGCCTCAGATTCCTTACCTATGTCTATCCCATACTTTCAAATCTTATTTCATCTTTTCTCCTCATATTCTTCCTCACATCCACTAACGATAATAGTGCTTCTGCTGTGTTGGTACTTTTTGCTGCTTCAGTCAGCGACCACTAAACTCAACAATATATATATATATATATATATATAAGATTCGCTATAACTGTTATAATTATCTGTGTTGCTGTATTGTTGCTGGTTCCTTTACGTCTAATGGTCTTGTGCAAGTTGCTATATTATTGAAATGGTTTTTCACATATTTAGATGTCACCTTGCTCTTTTATCGTTCGTCGCAACGTCTTTCAGTCATTATTTTTGTCGTTATCATATTCATTATAATTTGTAGTATATTATCCTCATGGTTATTATTATCATTTGCTCGGCATCACCATTATATTTTTAACGTCAACGAGATTCAAATACGCGTTATCAGTTATCATAAATTATATGCAAGTATATACTAATTGAGTAACGGCTGAAATACGCTATGATTGTGGCGCTGCTGCTTCCGAACTGCGTTGTGCCGCGCGGTTTCAAGGTTTTTGTCATGCTACGGCCAGATAGCATACGCTTAGTAGCAGGTTCCGGTCGACGACGAAACCTTGAAAACAATGTTGTAATACCAGAAATTGCCAAGCAACACCAGCAGCTCACCTCAATCCAGAGATACCCGGTCAGGGTATTCTGGGTTCAGGAACGATATATCTTTCAGGGCTTGGTTGGCTAAAATGTTCTGTTGTATGACGTTCTAGAAGAATCCCCACGCCTCAAGTGATTTGATGACGAAGTCATTGGTTTTTGAGAGTACTTCGTTACGAAAGGTCTTGCATGGTGCCGAACGGCCATGGTAAAGATCACCATCTAAATAAAGACCAAATTCACCATCGCCAGAACCAAACACAAGCGAGTCCTGATTCCCTTTAATAAAATATTGATTATCACCTGACCATGTGTATTTGTTGAACCCCGGATGGAAGGACCAGAGAAACATTTCTCCTGTGCCATAGAAATGATCACTGGGGTGAATACTCTGTGAAACGAAGGCGCCGAAGAGTGCACCTTCAGTGTCCGTAATAGCCAACAGAACAGGTCCGTCGTGACGTGCCATCTCTCTATAAAAAGTCTTCAGGCTGAACCCGTGTCGCGTCGTAGAATAAACTAGCCTCCAAGCGTAGCCCTCGGCGCGTGCCGGTATTTCTTTGTACAACATTTTTCGGTGCTCCTCATCGAGAATCTCGGATTCGTCGACCATTTCAGGCAGCAGGATCTCATCAGGTGTAAGGGGGTTGAGCAGGTTTGAACAAGTGCCGGATGACGTTTGGCTGGACGCTTGATCTTCTTTAAGTGCGATGACCTCCCATTCGCACGAGGAAAAGGATGGGTGCGGGGTGTTGGGACCTTCAAAGAATCGAGGCAGTTTGAACGGATTCTTGAATGAACCCACCCGGTTTAGCACTCCAGTGAGTGCACCATCAGTGGCGCTTTTCGGAGTTTCAGGTGCCTTGGCATAATCTCCCTGTGTGCCTTCTTGATCGCCTCCACCCTGGTGACCTTGCCCATGTCCTGGGCCGCCTAATGCGTCTGATTCTTCATCAGACTCGATGTCCTCGAAACCACGTTCCTTCATGTCAAGCTCGATAACATCTCCATACCTTTCCGGATAGTTGCGCTGAAAGAATTTGTACACTTCATCTACTCGATTGCGTGGGATTCCAAACCAGTACTCGCACTTTAGCTTTCGACGGCCTACTGCCACGGCCGATATCTTTACCACTTTATTAAGGGGTTTGCCCATCCGAAGGCATAAATATAACATGCCGTTGTCCTGCGGCTGCGCAGGCTTAGGCAGTAATTTTTCAAGCGCGGCAAAAACTTCAGGTTCTTCAATATCTCGTGAATCCGTCCGCACTGTGCTTGTTTGGTCGCCTTCAGAATGACGCCCGCGTACAATGGGGCTGGAGGGGGGTGTCTTGGTAGGTCGAGGAGAGACAGGTTCGGAGCCTGAATCGGATCCCCGTTCTGATCTTTGGGCATACTCAGTGCCCAAGCGGTTTGGGCTGCTTGGTGGTGTAGGTGGTCTCTGTTCAGTTTCCGAATAATATACTTGCACTGGAATGTTGCAAATGACTGGTTTATGATGCTTAGTTCGCATAATAGCAATGTCAGTATAGAGAGCAGCGCCTGCAATCATGTCGATCGGAGCAGTCACTTCATAGTGTTCAGTACCGTGCTCTATAACTATTAGATCAGATACATTTGGACTGAACATGATATTATTTGGGGTGATTAACAGTGTTCCTGTTACAACGCCCTGTCCATCGGTAATGTGGCGCGCGTTAATTTTCAGCACATGCGATGGACGGGCGCGCACTGGTATCGAGCCCACTGTTGGACTTCCGGTGGAGCCTCCGGTACTACCGATAGATAACGCAACTGTTGCTCCGCCACAGCCTTCGTCCAATTGTGGGGGCAACATAAGGCTGGACAGGATGTCGGTACTTGAATTATTTTGTTGCACCGAAACTTGGCCGGTTGGCACTTGGGTAAGATTTTCTGAAGGCGTTCTGCTGGGCCCTTCAACTCCGACTCCCCGAGAGGAATTGGCTGAGCCCTCATCAGAGGCGGCGTCGACTGTGCCATAGACGGATGATGCTGGCATGCCACTTGCGCAGAATGTACCGTCTCGCGCCTTGCGTCGTTTAACAGGAATGGACAGCTTGCGCCCCGGAAAGAGCATACTACCTGTCGGTATGCGGTTTAGACGCGCAAGCTCTGAGGGCGTAAGGTCGAACTTAGCTGCGATGGCATTCATTGTTTCGCCCGTTTGAACCACATAACAGATTCTTTCGTCCCCGCCCGTATCACTCTGACTAGCGTTTTGGGTGCCCGTAGTCTGCGCTGCTTGCGCTGGCGACGGGCTACTTGCCTCGGCCTGCGAGATCTCGGTGGCTTCGGGCATCCCTAGGGGCATGCCGCGCTACTCACATAGAGACACCTCGCTACTGTACACACTCCGGACCCCCTTGACACTGTCGACACTCCACTCGCCACTCGCACGCGGTCCACTGACAGATAGACCGACACCCTCTCGTCAGACACTTTCCCGGACACGATCACTCACTGCTCAAAATATTCTATCTAGAGCCAATGATGATTTCTAACTGTTTGTTGTTGCCATTTTTAGTCTCTTTTGGCAGCTGATTTTGGCAGCATGCATCTCTTAGCCTGGAGCACCCGGAAGTCCTGGCCGCGGACAGTTCCGCGCAGGCATATTGTCTTGCACAGAGCAAACATATGCTTAAAGACATGCAAAAAACAGTCTATACTTTTGCTTTGGAAATGTGTACACATCTGCTCGAAATTTATATATTAACAATGTTTCGTTTACTAGAAAGGTAAGTTTAGTTAAGACGCGCTGCTGAGTCAAGAGCGAGAGATGATTTTTATGTATTATTTTTATGTATTTTGAAGATTTTTATGTATTATGCAGTCAATTTATGCCGGGAATAGTATAGAATGATGTAAAATTCGTATACAAGTCATTTAATCTAATCATTTCCGCTATTCCACAGTTTAATATATCGCCGGGCAGTGCTTCCGGGTGCAAATAAACGATTTCCTCCACTAACTGCCTGGTTCTCGGCTTCCCACTCTACGATCAGAGGGGCGCGCGTTGAGGTTTCCTCGAATATGTGAGTGACCAGCCGGACAGAACAACGCTGTCGCGGAACATAACATACATTCCTGCATTACTCCACCCTGTTTAGCCTAAAACAAGGCGAAGCAAAACAGGGGTGCAAAGGAGAATTCTTGACACTCAGTGGTTTAGTCACTTCTACGTATTCGCACGACAAACTCTGGCATTAGGGCAGAACTAAAAAATGCATATTACCTTCTGGGAATCCACAGCGCTTGTTACGATTGGTGTACACCAGGTAGAGTCGCAACTTATTTATAATGCAAGATTATATATATTCGCATGCTTTACTAAAAGCATCTAAAGGTTTAATAAAAAATAGCCGATTTAATAATAGCCCCTCAGTCATAAGGTGTACTTCACATTGTGCTCATATACATTACATAAATTACACATACATGGCGAAGCCGATAATAGTAAACAGTTTTCCTTACCTATACACTATTTAGTAATTACGTATCTCCTTGTTGATGATTTTTATTAACACGAGGAACGGTAATATCACGTTTGCACAATCATACACATTTTGGCGGCCCAAAGGTTCTGCCTACCGTTTCTGTAATAAAATCAGAAATAGACAGTGCATTTTTGACCATTTTTCACGCCTTTACCGTGCACCTGCTACGCACCTTATCGTTGGATTCTTCGTTACTCTATTTTTTTAGAGCTGACAATCAGCCAACACTTGACGTACACAGTACCGCTTTTTGCATTACTTCTCGTTACTCTACCTGGGAGACTAGCTAGTTTATAAAAAAACAATGCTGTTTGTGGTTAAGTCCAGAGACGACGTGTAGTTGTCCTCACCTCCGCTGCTCTGTGCCTCTCTGGTTCGCTTGACAAGAGCTCCTAAACCTATGTCCTGCAACCAAAATGTCTCTCAGCTCTGCGCTGCAAAAGTCGCATCTAGATAGAAAGAGCGAGAGCAATGCTAAAAGTCATAAGAAGTACATTGCACAGCCATCAGTGTAAGCGGTAGTGTTCGAAGCAT
The DNA here is from genome assembly GCA_002081605.1 of Tropilaelaps mercedesae. Classification (NCBI taxonomy): domain Eukaryota; kingdom Metazoa; phylum Arthropoda; class Arachnida; order Mesostigmata; family Laelapidae; genus Tropilaelaps; species Tropilaelaps mercedesae. Next base: position 13,314 of record MNPL01002060.1, read on the forward strand.
CATACATACATATGCAGTTGTTAGTCTTTTGCACCAAATGTACCAAGCCATCGAGCTTGGCACTTGTTAGTCCGTCCTAGGAAAAACGGCTTTTTCAGCTACGATATAAAGCTTGCATAGGTTAATTGGCCTAATCAGTACTACTCGTTTCAAAAGGGCAGGGGCTACGACGTGCCATGCAAAGGGGCATATCAAGAATCTCCTATAAATGGAAAAGGGATGCTGCCGCCACTCTTATTGGTGCTGTATGCTCACACCTATGTAAAGACGTGGGGCTAATAAAGGGCGTGGAGGTGCGTGATAAGGATCAAACACTCCGCTGCTGTGGCTCTTTACCTCGGCTGATTTTCCACAAGCAGCAGGAATAGCAGCGCTTCATTTAGCCTGATGCCCTGCGAGGCCGGATCTTCTACGAGCAGCAGGAGCAGCGGATCTTCATTTGACCTGGATACCCTGCGAAGTTGAACACCATTATTTCCTACCTGGACACCTCATATATTGTATCACCTATCAAACACCACCTACCGTTAAGAAGGGGAGGAAGGCACAAAGAAAAAGCTATCCATTTCTATATAAATGAGTGAAGCCATGCAGAAACCTGGTTGCATGGAACTCGGAAGCAGTGTTTTGTATTTCCACAATTTTGAATTTTGAAAGCGCCTTTGCGCTACCGGTTGTCTTTTAACACGGTTGAGCGACACTATTTGGCATCTGTGTTATTTCTGATTTGATTTAAACAAACCTGCAGATGTAAAAAAGCCAGTACTTGCGATGCGGGAGAATAAAAGAGAAAAGCGAGAGAGGGAGATACAAAGGTATAGTGAAGCGAGAGGCAGATGGCGAATGCTTGTCTACATCTTATCTATTTACTCACCCCCGCGATGTGCTGATTAGACAAAATTGCTCAGAAAAAAATTGCTCACGCAGCTTCTTAGCAGACTCAGGATAGAAAGGAATGTATCAGCCAGCTGGTCTGCTATTTGAAAACGCCAACCAAATAGTAGCTTCGTGTGTGCATGCAGCGTGTGACTTGCAGCAAAACATTTTAACATTGATGTTATTGTAAATTAATCTATGAAATATTAAAAGTCTCATGCGCTCAAATGATTTCCTATCGCTACTTTGTCAGAAAAAACTCTGATAATTAGTAACCTTTTTAGTTCTTAACTTTATTAATTCATTAATAATAAGTTGCGCGAGAGAAAGAATGAGTTGTTCCCCTGGTTGATCGTGTAATCAGGCAGAAGGTGAGGCAAAATTTACCGGGGGCATGATTTCACTAAACAGATCGTCTCGATTGCAGATTTCCCACCTTTTATGGAACGAGAACGTTAAATACTTCTTCCTGTTTTTTACAGTTGCATTTTCCTATTTTGTTACTAGCTTTGTCTAGTGGCATTACATGATGAAACTATAAGCGGTTATGCTGCAACTGAAAAAATTTTTATGTCAGGTTGCATTTCGTTGTGACTCGATACATCTTGTCTTTAGGTACAACACATACCCGAGGTGCACTTCGGGAAAGACCGGAAAATGCACTGATGATTTTAACGGGCGGGTAATATTACTTTTGAGGCAACCAGAACTGAGCACCTAAAAAATTTATTTTCATGTGAGATTGTTCACGAAGTGCATAACAATCTAATCTAAAGAATACATAGTTAAAACACACATATTAGCTCTCAGTTGGAATAATGTCTGGGTGTTTCCTTCGATAGAATATATAATTGTGGAAATTGCTGTACTATTATAGCTTTTAAGATTTACTTTTCTATGAGTTAAGGTGAATTTGTATTGTAATTCTATATACTGTGTGATATAAAAATGAGCTAATTTAAGATATTTTAAGATGCTGATTCATTTATTTGACACAGTCTCTTATTGATTGCCTGGTTTTTCATATTATTGACTTGAGAAGCAAACCCAACGATTCCCGAATATCAAGTATCCCATAAAAACGGAGGTAGGTTTTCGTAGTATTTTTGGAAAAATGGTTATAACGAAGAATGGTTCCAATTTGGACGCATCTAGCAATAACTCTGACTAATTATCCTATTGTTTCTATCTTAGTTATTTCATTAAATGTATCCTCTAGTTAATTATCAGAACCCGACCGTCACTGTATCCTTTAATAATGTTCCTTTAATAATGTGCAATTCTTGTCACAATTACACAATTAAAACTATTAAGACTAGATTGTACAACTTTTTTGCGTAAGGATACTTGAATCATTTAAAGCCAACCTTGCTTGTGTGTGTTTAAATCGAATTTTACGTTGAATTATGATTAATTTAACCATGTAGATTTTTGCACCCCTCTAAGGCTCTGCTGCATGAGCCTCAAATGCTTAATTTATTTTGACTGGAGAAGTTGATTTAGTGTTTTTTTAGATAAGGTGCGTTCGTTGTGCTGATGAGTGCGGATACCTCCTGAAAACCCGTTTTACATGATAGTTCTAGTTCATCGTTGTATTTTAGTAGGAAGCCACAAAACCTTGCAACATGGCTGATCCATATTAATTTTGAGGTGTTTTAAATTCTAAAGCTAAATGTAAGTACATAATGGCAAATGTCAAATAAGAGTCAGTTCCACCTTCACTCTGTATGAGGTTTAACAGCAACGAATACTACACTTAGTACGGCAAGCATGAACTTCTGGTGGAAGATTTTAGACAATTTTGCACCTCCTTCTTAAAGGACTGGGTAATTCTATAAAAAATCATTTTAAAGGTATTCTAAAGCAGTTTAGTTGTCAGTAAAACAAGCGAAGCGGAAGATGTTAATAGTACATATATACGTGGAAATACTTTGTCAAGTATTTCCACGGTCATCACTTTTGCAGTGATTTTTATGAAGAATTTTGAGCTCATTGCCCAGATCAACTTTGCTTCTGTTTTACGTACATGGGAAACAATACTTCGGTGCCTACTCGGGCTTTTTAGGGAAGAAAAATATCGAGGTCGGTGGCTTGGTCCATTCGCGTGCGCCTTGCGACCGGAAGAGATACGTAGGTGCACGATTCCGATCCCTGCCGTTACCTATGTACATTTAGGTCCGCCTTACGAAGTAATGCAACAAACGATTAAGGCTTAAAAATGAATAAAAAATATCAAGGAGATAAAACGTAACATGAACTCAACACTATCTGTTGTGATCCTTAATAGGCAAAACATGACCTTGTCTGTGGATGCACGCAGTGTTAAATATGAAGATTTCAAATTTACTACTGTTTAGAGAGTGTTCCATTACTTTCCCTTATTAACCAAGTTTAACTGCATCCGTATACGTCATAACGTTGTTTTCTGGTGCGCCAATCCTAATGTGATAACTAATGTCTAGCTTTCAGAAAACTAGATACCCAGCCTTAACAATATTAAGAGCAGCTATACTGTATGTATATAATATATAATATGTTTGCAAAGCATGCTAATTCGCCCCGACAAAGTAGCTCTCTGTAAATGTACCAGTTCGTCGTAAAGATTATACAGATGTAACAATAGACTGGAATTTATCAACCTCACATGAAGATGTTGCTCGAATTGAAAACGGTCATTGCATGTACTTGATTTAATACTGTTTTTGTACATATCGAATAAGCTCAACATGACTCGTCATGGAATACTTAAATAATTTTGCAAAATACAAATGTCAAAATGAAAGTAATCTGATTACAAAGCACCTAAAAACTAAATAAATGGTAGGTGAGGCTACCTGGTCATTGATTTCTGAGTAAGTCGAAGTCAAGCTCTGGTGTATTAATGATGCTAAAATTTCGTGCAGAGTTGGTCAAAGAGACAACAGCATCAACTAGATTAAACTAAGTTGCCGGTAAAGCCTCAGCTGAGTACAGCTTCATGTTGGGAATGAATTAATATGTCACAGGCCTTACACAAACTTTTTGCAGTATCAACCACACTTTAAAACATTATTCGATAACTTGAAGAATACGGTTTGATACCGTCAGCATGAAGTTCACGCTGCACGTCTGTAGTGAAATCGAGGCCCTATCGATACAGTACTTCAATGTCTTCGAAGAGTGCCTCGTCACCAATACGCATTAGTCCAAAAACTAACCAGGTTTAATTCTGCTTAACATTTTGATCACTGATCAACCATTCCATGCCAAGTGCCGCCAAGGAATATCACCTAGACCAATGTGAGTCTCCTTGACCGATCTACATTTACCGCAATGTAACAGTGGCTTCTAAAGACCTAAAGGTGTCGTCTTCTATAATCAAAACTTGATGATCTCTTGCTCAAGAAAATCTTTTCTAAAACTGCTTGGAATAATTTCTGCGAGATTTCTGAGCTGTAAGGGAATGTGTGCACTCCACCGTGATTTCCTTTCATGGCATCCAGCGATGAACATTTTGAACTACGAGCATAAAATGTTGGTGCTGGTCACTTCGTTTCGTCCTGGAATAATATCGATTTAACGTACGTGTATTACTCTAATTCTAGTGCCTGCAGCTATTTTTCCAAAGGTAGAAATCAGATGAAGCAGTTTCGACTAATTGTTAGACCTAAAAATAAAACTTCAATACATTTTACAATGTTTTAGAAATTCTAGATAATATTTTCGCAAACTTACAGCTATTTTTTGAACTATGTTCCATTGTACTTTTCTAGTTTCTCTAGCTTTTCTAGTTTCTAGTTACCAGTGTATTGCATCCGATCCTCCACTTACGTACGTTAATTTGTGTGATAACATATTAAACTGATTGAAACATTTTAAAGCGTTTGCATTGTTTGATATTGTGAAATATATTTTCCATTGTTAGATTTATATTCTCCACATTTTCAAACGATACACAACAAGCACTGAGGTTTGGCGGCTTGCAAGCTCCTAGGCTTAATACTCCATTCACATTTATTCCCATCTTCATGTTGTAGTTGGTCCCTTGTTTCGCCTATCTCCCTTTTCATACCAATTTATCAACTAAAGATGTACATTTAACAAGAAGGATGGTTAAGGTTCTGAGCAAAGCGTTCTATAAATTTATTTTCATTACTTATGAGTATCTTTAATATTTCATATAGTTTCTTGATATTTGTGGTCGATGAATTAATTAACAGTTGAGATGCAACAATAGTTGATTCTATACTTCATTTAACTTCGTAATGGGTTTTGTAACACTACAGCAAATGCTTTATTATAACGTCCAAAACTGCAACAACAACATATGATGTTATATATCAGTGTAATAGTAATGTACACGATTGTTTTAGAACAGGGTTGATTAGTTCTTCTTCATCGAGGATCATTTAAAAATATATGGACATGAGAGTCACATACTTGATTAAGGATTCATACTATATTTGCAATGATTACAGCTTTGGGCGTTTTTTTATGTCTAAAATTGATTTTAGAGTCTTCGAAAAGAAAACACAAACTAGACTTGGCACTATAACCATGTATGTCTCATAATTCTTTCATAAATGGTACCTTCTGAGAAGGCGTTGCCAAAAAATAACTACAGTTTTTATAATCGGGCTTCTAAATAATATCACCGAAATTCATTGAAAAACAACGTCTGCCATTAGCCGTCAGTTGCTTTGCAGAGTAGAAATTACCAATAAAGAAGAACTGACTACATCCATATAAACAGTCTAAAACGAAAATTATTATATTTTAGGTTGAAGAATAAGGAAAGATTAGTCATTAAAAAATTGAACTTACATCGAGAGTGCTTGGCGGAAAATATTGACAATTGATTGAATGCATTGCTATTGTTGCCGTTGTTTTCGTGACAGACAGGTATAACTGCAAATTACTATTTTGCTCATTTCTGCTTCTTCGCCTTATTCTTTTTGGTGTTATTATTATTAATTTTAGTTAATCGTTAGCGTTCTTAAACACTATGTGTTCGGTTGCACTTGTGCGATTGTTTGGCAAGAGCACGCTCCTACCGTAATGTTATTTAGAACGTGAACTCACTGCTGCGGTAAGACTGGCGTGTGAGTAGCAAATACGTAACCCATTTTATATTATGTCATTATTTCAGATGATCATCTCACTTTACAATAACATTAACAAAAATGTCGGCTATAGGCATAATCGATTTTTCTTACAAAACTTCTCCTTAACATCAACGATCAATTCACAGATTACAGATTACGAAAAACATAACATAGGCAGAAACAGAATCGGAACAGAGTTGTAGTAATCAGTGAATCGACATATAATACAATCGCTTTACGATGAATGTAAAATACTGCGTTAAATTTAAAAGTTTTAGTTTTAGAATTTATTGTTTTCTTATTGCATGTGTTTGCATATATTAAACTATTTTCATATGAAAGTAAAGTGAGAATTGAAGTCCCACAACACTTCAGTGGTAGTTCATGATCAGTTGAAATCGGAGTAATAAATTGGTCTCTACCGACCGAAAGATTCGGCTTCTTCAATGGCTAGGTGATTTGTAGTACTAAAGAAGTACTAAAGAATTTTAAATTTGGGATTCATTCTGGCTCAATGCCTCACATTTAGCGCCGAAGTATGTGGGTTAGCTTTTTATCACTTCATTTACCCTAAGTAGAGTGTAGAATGTCTATATACTACAACGTGCAATGTGGTACTAAATACTTCTGATGGCTAGCCATCGTAAAAAACTAATTTTCAAGGCAAGTGCCATAAGGGTTTCAACTAGGATTCTTCTGAAACATTCGATACGTTATTTTCCTGACGGCGTTTTTTATGCTTTTGTCTATCGATACAAAGCTAACTGCACAACGATGATGATAACGGTATAATAATTTAAGAAATATTTTCATTCCTCAAATTGCCTCTTTCTTGCTTACCCAACAGTCTTTTTTTTCACTTAGGAATCTGTGTCTTTGTTTGTATAATTATTTTTGGTAAATTACTGAAGCACTGTTGTAATACTCTCTTTTAGCTGCCAGATTACGCCCTAAAATACGCGTGAATGCTTTGCTTGTCACGAAGTAATGAACGATATGATTATGAACGATTCAGGAAAACAGTAATGGCATTATTAAAATTACGAAGTCGTGAATCGAGTTTCACAAAAGCCGGGCGTAACTACAAGACATATGAGCTCACATACATATACTCCCACTTAAAAAATAGAAGCTCAGCGATTGATACAGTTCTTTGTTATGTGCGCAACGTTTTTAACTTATTCTAAAATGTGAGTCCTATAATCACTATTCTCTTGGCAGAAAACCTATGGCGATAATAAGTTTGTAATCACTTCTAAGCATCAATGAACGATATATATGGCAGCTTAGGCATACACCACGTCAAAGAGCAGTCCTAACAAGCCACAGCTGCTCGAAAAGTCACTGTCCGAGCCTGGCAATATTAAGATCCCTAAAACCAGATCCCCGAGACTACCTAGAAAAATGAGACTCAATCCATTGCCGACACATACAAACTCCCCAAAGACTGCTATTCGAAAAAACACTAGTTCGGCTCTTTCTTATTTTGCAGAGTGTATGCACCAATAACCTGGCCAATGTAGAAATCTTGTCAGTTGTTCGTCAGCAACTAGCTAAAAACATTTAAAGGCACAATCAAGTCATGTTTCATCGGTTAAACGCGATTCGCTGTTCAGATCATAGGAGAAAAATGTGTTAGAGTTTATAAATTCAGCTAGTCGATCAGTCAATTTATTTTGTAGTAATTATTGAACATAGGCGAATTATTTAGCCCATACAAAAATGTCACTAGTTACTTCCTCCGATAGATACGTGCAATTCTATATCCCGCTCCAAAGCAGATTCCCACAAGAAAAATAAATAATGCAAAACCGAGTTATTTATTTCTCTTTCGGAATTCAAACTGTCAGAAAATAGTAGGAAACATCCAAAAATTCAAGTAGAGTTTATTACCACCACTACTAAGATTAAAATAAACATAATGCATGATGCTATAAAATTAACTTCTTAAAATTACCGTAATATAGTTGCTCCATTGATCAAGAATACTCATTGACGTTCATGATTAGAGTCGTCACTTTAACGAAGTAACATTTGACGATTCTCATTGAGGATAAAATGTAAACATGACACATGGCATTTCTCACGCCTAAGATGATACGCTTAATGATAAATATAAAGATATAAAAAAGGATGCAGATAAAAGCAAATATATAACAAGCATACATTACTCGTAGAAGTCATTCTCTTATATGTGTTTATTATTATTACTAACAATTAGCAGTTTATATATATGAAATAAAACATACCTGTAATTGCTAATAAGCCACAACATGATAGCATACCTCTCAGGATATGCTACCAAATGTGGTTCTTTCTTTGGATATGAAAATTGGAAAATAAAACGGAAGTGAAAAGTTTTACGACCATGCTGGCTTCAAACAAAAACTCTGCTTTGGTACGACGTGGTTTTGCCATTTGTCCCCACGGATTGGCCATAAAGGTTAAGCTAAGGTAGACTTCCAAGATGGCTCTGGAACACTTGACTCAAAAAACACTTTCTTAATGCAACAGCAAAAAACTGTTCAAGAATTGCAAAATCTACACATCCCGATAGATAGAGTTATCAAGAACTTAAAACAAGTGGTATAGTTAAAAAATTCTCTATCAGCTTAGTGAACAGTCGCTTGTTATTTCCGCTTTTGATTTAATTTCTCCCTTTCGTGATTTTGAGTCACTAATACTGTATCTAAAGAATAAACTAACTCTAGAATATTTTTTTGCATTCGTCAACTAATTATTATTATTTCTTCTAGGTATCTTAATCGCTCCGGTCGTTGCTGTGGGACTAATATGATGATGATGATAGTGATTGTTATTGCTAAGTATTGCACCTATAATTTCAAACTGTAATTAACTTTTCTAGCTTTTATATTATTTAACGATTTTAACAGGGTACTTATTTATAATATAGAAGTTTATATCCATATAGGCTTATGGAAAATACTGTTTCGTTTGCTATTTTTGTTGTTGGTTGGTATCAAATAACAATGGCTCTTGTGTTTTTGTTCTTTAAAACGCCACCAGTTACTATGTGAACAGTTCAGTGCTAACCAACAAATACAATTGACTTAGCCAATTTGACTCATTTGCTATCTATTTTTCTATTCAGCTTTTGTAGGTCAACAGTGCGTACGTACTATCGTGTCGTTTTTGGTGTATTTTGTTCCTTCTCTCACAAATAGCATTTACATTAAAGACAGTACATGTTAAAAATACAAAGCGCTCGGTACACCATAATGCAAACAACATGTTTTACGAAAGCTACAGGCCCGCTGGTCATCCATAATACACCATGTTTGTCTCGCCAAACGAAAGCGTATAGTGTGAGTAATTACCTGCCTGTTTGAATGCGGAACTCTTTGAAAACACCATTCAAGATTCAGACAAGCTGCATTTGTTCGAGCAATAACCATCAAAGCAGCAGTTGTGTTTCTGCTACTTTTTGACCCATCCTGGCCTGTGTGTGTTCATCAACTAGTTGGTGCCTGTCCATGCTCGTTGTTGCTATTACTTGAATTGTGCCCGCTCAGCAGGAGGGTTCGCTCGTTGACTTCGCGCGGTTCCATCGGCTCGCGGCTTATTCCTGATGCTGCCGGAACGCACTGGTGCGGTCCGGAAGAGCCTCTACTGTTGTTCCCACCAGCAATCGACGATGACGGCGAAATCGCTGAAAGGCCAGGTAGACCTGTGGGTGGCCTAGCCCCTTTACCATTGGCACCTGTGCTCAACAGCTGATTCTGTCCTATGGGTGTTACAGAACTGCTGACGGAACTACCAGCGACGTCGATTGTAACTGACTTACTCGACTCTGGAGATCTGCAACATTTAAGTCGAACAAAGGCATTCATTGACCATACAAAAAACATAATTTAAACTGACAGAAGGTTTTATACCAGTGTAACAGCAGTACTATGTTCAAAAATAAAGGATTATTAAAGCGGAATTTCGGACTGCCATTTGCATTATTAGATTGAAGTATTGCTTGGCGACGAAATACACATCGGTGTATATAGTGTCCTTTAGAGTGATCTTGTACTCTACTGTGTATTTTAATTCTTTCCAAAGTTGAGAGAATATGAAGCAAGGCACAAAAAATTGTGCGATGTTAAACGTTCGTAAAATAACTTACAGTTGAAATATATTTCAATTGACTTTTCTCGGAAAACTAGCGTCTTTGGCTTAATTTGGCATACACCTTGTGTCAGCCGCATTGGTTTTTACTATTCATACATTTGCACTATTTTTCGGAATAACATCAAAACATGTGTTTGAGATCTGTCGGGCTTGCCGTACAATAGCACTCAAACATGTAAAAATGTTTGGTAGACGTTTCATTGAAAACGATGTATACTTTAGTTTTATTTTACTGGTTTTAACCTGAATGACGACTAGCTTGAAAACTTATTTTTCATAGGTCTGATTATAATCTCGATGAAAGCGTAAGTAGACAAAAAAGTGATTGTCAAAAAATTCCCACGTGGTTCACAAACAACGGTGACATCGGTCAACCACATGGCCTAGGGAACCTCGCGAAGATTTTTTCCACACCAAATACGACATTTTAAATAATAATATAAACAGGAGGAAAGTAATATTTTTGACATGATAAAAAATATTTAAGTGCCCCAAAAAAGTATGTATTATTTTGTACAAACATCCAGCAAGCTTGGCTTTTAAGTTTTTTTATTAACGTTTTCACGTATGATTTTCATTTTGAAATAGACCTGACCAAAAGGTCGTTACCATGACTTTTATATCATGTTGAAAATTTAATAAAATAAATAGGGAAGTATGTTAGTAGCTGATGGCAATTCATTCAAAGAAGGCTAAACAGTACGCTGGTTTTTATTATGTCTAGTTTATAGTATTCGGCGTTCGTGTTACTGCATTTTTTATGCTATTTAAGATATTTGGTTCATAAAATTCATATTTTAGGTATTCACATAAATAATATTTGAGGCTTTATCATGACAAAATGCAGTCTCTCCAACTTAGCTCATCAATCTTTCAGGGCAAAGTTGTTTAAATTCCTCTTAACGCACAGACTCGACCTTATAACTACCAGTTCTAGTCCGCCCCATTTGCTCCTCGGGCCGCCCACACCGTTAATTCCATCTTTGCTTTATTTATCTTACTTCACTCGACTTCTTTTCCGAAACCTACTGGCGCTGTTCTTGATTTTCGAGCTCTGTACATTTTATAGAAAATTTTATAAAATGCTCAACAGTTTTATCATCTTCTTCACATAGTTACATTCCATGTCAAAATATACTCTTTCTCTTCCTTTTTTCTGTCCATATGTTGCGCGCCTACATTTAGCTAATATTCATTTTTACAACGCTTGCTGTAGTCTACCATGCACTTGTAGATTTGTCTTTTTACTTATTTAGCTCGTTCATATTTTATCTGTTATCTACACACCTTTTTGTATCTTTTGTTACTATCTTTATAATTTATTTGCACCTATTCCACTTTTTATTCTCTTCTCAAATACTGCATACCTCTAAGCTATTTGTCCTATACCAACTTTCTTTTTCATACTCAGACGCGGACTGCCTACTTTGTTTTAACAGATAGGCATTTCGTATATCACCTTTGCTTGCGCTTCACGTGCCCATAAATTGGTCAACCTTCGAACCCGAGCCTTCGAAGAAATGCATACACTACATATCTTCTTACGAATCGTTGTATTCTAGTACATGTATCCATACATTTTTTTATCACGCTGTACACACCACCGTGGGCTATTATAGACACTATGAAGTGTTTCCACAATTCCACAACCAAATTCTACTCCATAGTGACTGCACCCGCACTAACTACTGTATCCTTATCTTCATCGCTTGCTTATAAATAACGTTTCGATTATAGATCTGATCCCAAAGTATGCGTATGTTTCCCTAAATGTCTCTTTTCCTTAATTATCACCTGGGTCTCCTCCATAGAGTTCCTCCTAAAATATTACGTTTAATAATTCTTTTGTTGTACAACTATCCATTTCAGTCAGCAAAGATCCATTGTCGTCTGTAGCTGGTCGTTCTTCTGTGCTTAAACGACCATATCGTCTGCATAGAACAAAATATAGAATCAACATTCTTTTTCAGCTTCGTCAACCCGGTATACTATTCTAAAATTAAAATTACTCTCTACATTAGAGTCTTTACCTTCCTATGTTCTATCGAAATATCGATACTAACTGTGACTGTTGTACCTAATTAGAGTTTAAAACTAAGCTAATTTGACGAACGATTGATTGTCAGTCAACTTATATTATGTCAATATCTCGCATTGTCGATGAGACTCTCACTGCAGATGCAGGAATTCACGCTGACCAGGTTAGCTGGTTCAATTTCAGAATGTAGTTACAGCTAACTGTATTTCAAGCAAAGCATATTATTTAACTCTTTTAACAAAAATCGAGAATTCTTGCTGTTACTTTACCATGCATTTTTCAACTGGAGTCCGAAATAGCATACGATAAACCTGATATCATAATTCATATTTTAGTAACTAAATTACTAATACAACAGAGGTCAAGCGCATCGCCCTGGTTAGCTATCAAGAAATTCACTCTCCTGGCGTCGCTTCATGTGGTATGTTGCATTTCTTGTGGGGTAATTAAGAACAACAGACAACATTGCCTATCTACCAAAAAATATTTCGAGGGATGACCATCAGCCAACATTTAAAATCCTTGATAGCGCTTTTTGCATTAATTCGTAAGACGAACCCCATAAATATAAATATGCAACGGTAGGGATTCCGTGCACCCACGAATGCACCTAGCCACCGGGCCTGACTTGCCCATTTACCTAAAGTGTTAAAACAATCCATACTGTATAAATAATGAATTAATAAATTGTTGAGAGGTTGACACGGTTCTAAAAATTCGAAAGAATGGGAAAAAAACTAAGATAACTCGAAAATGATTAGGTTTCAAGAATTATTTAAACATTCTTTACTTAAAGTTTGAAAATATTAAACTAACTAGTTTTCGACTCAATTTGTGTAGAAAAAATTGATATGTCATTAAAATTCACGACAACCATGCAGTCAAACGTTTTATTCTATATTTAACCATTTTAATGAAAAAACTGAAAGACTAATTCTAATGTTTTTATTCTATCTCCAACTGTTGTCAGGATGCCCAAATGTCAAAAGACGCCTTATATACCCAATCCTCAAAAATTCATGAAATTAATTGTAGTGAAAACTATATCACTTTCTTTCATTGGGAACCTGACGTTCTACAACCTAGAACATACTTGATCAGTTTTAGTATTGTGATGATTTTTCGTATTTATATTTCTGAGTTAAATTTGAAAATAACGTAGAAACAAGAATATATGATATATTTTCTTCGCATTTGTTTTAGAACAACAACCACAGAAGAAGAGGGTGTGGAATGGTTTATTAAAAACCATAGCTTATCACATTTTAATAGAGGATATAAAAATTAATTATTTTAGGTTTTTTTCACTAATCTCGACTTAAATGACGACTTCTTTAAATTCCAATGGAGCGAACATTTTTTTTTATCTAAGGCTTACTTCAATTCCAGTAGAGCTTAAGCAAACAATCGTCGTCTCTGGGCTACGGAGAATCTCACGTATGCTAAACTGTTAATTACGTGAGAATTTTCTGTGAACTAGGTACAACAACTTTGTTTTCTCACGCCTTCATTGCAATTAAAGCGCATTTCGGAAAAAGCAATTTTTTTAACTAGAACTCTTACTCAAATTAAAACTAATAAAAACGGTTAACATGCCATCAAAAAACACGTCCTTATTCTCCAAATAAAATTTAACAAGTGCACTTGTTAAACGCTTTCATTTACATGAATATAGCTTTAACACACATTCAAATAAAACGCCTAATACATGTTACTAAATGAGGCTATAGTTTGAGAAAGAACCATTTGGATACCAGTTTTGTGCGAAATAAAATTATAGAGCGTCAAATTTCCAACACACTAACGCTAAATATATTTTTTTTTGTTTCACATATATGTTTGAACGTCTGTGATTATATTTTATCAATGATACGAGCAAATAGTCGACTGATACGTTACTTCTTTTAATTCGATCAAAGGATTCTTAATATGCACAAGAGGTGCTGATAATTTACATGAAAATCATAATTTTGTTTGGCTGTACATTAAATAAAATTCTTTGAACTGTTGGCACTTGTCCAGAATCTAAGCCTGAAGCATTTTGCGATTAAAGGAAATGAGTTGTCACAAAATAGTCATGAACAATATTTACCTGATAACGTGTGGTTGCGTGCAGTTAGGTTGTTGCGCAGTCAAAATCGTTGCATTCAGTTCATGTAGCGGTATTGAGGCAATGGAGGCATCCGAACTTCGCGCTAAAGGCGCAGCTACCATTGGCGGCCCCGAAAGACTTGCTGAACTTAAACAAGGCGTGCCTATGAATATGAATTAAATTCCAGCAGGAATTAACATGAATACCAACCAAAACAAAACAGATTAACTCACATAACTACTGAATTCAATATCTTCGCAACTCGAAAATGGTATGGGAATCAAATACGATTAATATTACCATTCCTGATGTTCGTTATAGTTTGAAGCAGTACAAGTTTGATATAATCAGCACGCACATATATGTGTATACAAAGTTGAAAAAATTTTCTCTCAACTAATCAAAACCAGTCATGGCTATTCAGGCTCGATAGGGCGCGGACAAAGGCCACTATAGACATGACAAGACTAGGGAGATACCTTCCGCAAAAATGAGATATGTTAAAAATATTAAAAATGAACGCTAGCATCAGATAGACAGTGTCTTTTCAAATACTGTAATATAAGCAGTGTGCTTGCCATCATATACATACAACGATGTTGAAGAGACAGAAAACAATGCGTTTAGCAGGAGTAGCAAATTCAAACGAAAGCAGTGACATCAAAACATTTTATACATTTATCACCATAAGCGTCACCACTACAGGCGTAATCGTTGTCGTCGTTGTTTTGCCATAATTTTTCCATTGTTCTACTGCCAGAGAACACAGACCAACACAGGAAACAAATTATACATGGTCACAGATGCAGAAACACGTACAGACGTTCATAAATATGTATGTCGGGAAACCCAGGTTATTGTCAGGCGAAGGCACTGTTATTGAACAAGGATTGGTTTCCTTATGGCTGAACAACAGGGAACAGTCTATAAAGTAAAATTGACTGTACAGCTTAGTTAACATGAGCTCTATGCTCACATCAACGTCGGCTTATGCGTATGAAAAGCAACCACCCGCAGATGGTACTTTGAACAATGTGACAACTTAGCCAATGAGCTTCAGAAGTATATTTTACGAAAAAGCTTAATAGGTTCCCGAAGGCTACCAGAAACCTTGATACGATTAAGACTTACGCGGTGTATGACGAGCATATTTTGATACCAAAAGTAGTCGCCAATTGGGTTTGTCTTTGATTGCCCTCTTGCCTGTGCTGTGAGGATTTTAATTGAACCTGTGTGGACTAATGCCTCTCTCGGCGGACGAATGACGTGTATCGAGTTGCCCAGGTCGCAACTTTTCTGCTGCTCCGTGCGAGCTTTTTCCAGATACGAAACTACGATGGACATCACTCGAAGGAAGTTTAACAGCCAACAAGGGTGCTGTCTCACTCACATCCTTCTTCCTGACTTCGCTCAGGTTTTTGTTTGTTTATGTCTGGAACCTCTTTATTATACAATCCTTGTTGATATTTCGTAACGGGCTTTCATTGAGCACTGTACGGTTCGTGGAGAGGTTGGCGGTGTTCCAGAGCCAGTAATTCACTTACCGGCTGCTGAATTGATTCCCGTGTTAGTGACTGCTGCTGCCGGCGTTGCTGGCGTCGAAGTGTTTCCACAGGTGGTGAGCGATCCGTGTGCGGAAGACGCCTCGCCCGGTACTGTCGTGGCCGGTTGCCCTACATGCGCTATGTTGGCTACGCTGGGCGCTGTGCCAACACCAGTTGTATTGCGATGGTTGCTGGTGTTGACCGCATTGAGCACGTTAGCCCACTCCGTTTCGAGACTGGCAGCCGTCGATCGGTTGGACCGATCGAGTCGGGACGTCTTGTACGCGGCCGCGTAGACGCTCCGGTGGACGCGCATGTACAGTACGTTCGTGACCGCTTCGACCGAATAGTCAGGCGTAAAGGCGCGTTCGGCTAGATGAATGCATTCGCTCGCTGGGGATGCAAGCGATAACTGGGAGGCACTTCCGTCCATACCCAGAGTTTTATTCTCTGAAGAATCAACCACAGATTATTTAAAAAATAACGGTATCATGATATTTAATACAATAGCTTTACTGGTTCTTATGCTTGTTTTGTTCAACTTCTCCCATGTAGTCAATTGGTATTACCATTATTTTATTTGTAAGTTAATTAGATGAATTTATGGTAATGCTATATCGCTTAAGTGGCTAAGATGCATTCCAAATCAACAGATGGCAAAAAAGTTACAAATAAAATCAGGTAATGAACACACCGTATACCACTAGCTAATTTTAGTGTAAGGACTGCAAACTAATACCTTGTGTTTAAATAATGTAGCCGATCATTTTTATTGGTTTCTGTGCGGGTACGTCTGCCTTATTAAGGATGAAATGCGGCAAAAAGTGGGATCGTTTAATAAAGAGATAGTGAATTTGTACCGGGACACAATAAAATTGGACATGGACCTGCTCAGTTGAAGTGCAAGAGAGATTCACCGTGTCTGTGTGTTAGATCAACGGCGGGGACTAAAAAGCACTGGCTTGCCGGCATATTTAGATATAAAAAGCTTTTATTATTTATTTTCTCGTTTCGAATGCTATTAGAATGACTAATGACACAGGTACCATGATAACAGGACCTAGATTTGTCTTCTCCAGCGGATTTTCCAGAACTTACCACTAGACTGGCAAATACTAGCAGGTGCCATAAATATAGCAGGAACCCCAAAGTAAGAAAATGGCCCCGCTTCGTGCTGAAGCTCCTCGTTGGCGCTTGTGTGAAGAGTCACTTTAGCGCGGCCTTCGAGTAGAAGAGCAAAGTAATCGGTCGGTTTGCCCGCCCGGTAGATAAATTTCCTCGGATCGTCTGTCAGCTCATCCGCCTTTAGGTGGATGAAGATGTTCTGCACCATTAAGCGTCGAAGAACATTTTCCGATACATAATCTCGCTTAAACGGCTCTACAGCTGAAATATTAAGAATAAAAATAAACTCTTTAAATTTTGATACGCTTGTCTATAGCCATTATAATACGTATTTAATATCATCCGCATAAATAGAAGTATTTATATTTCAGCTTATGTTTTTCAACATCTGTGAAAGCTGAATGAAATCGACTCACCGGTTGAAAGAAACTGGAAGGTAGCAAGCGCTAATGGAGCCGGAATAAGACTTCTAGCGTTAATTTTCGCAAAGTCAGTGAAATCCTGCTTGGAGAGCTGCACTTCTTTGCGCTTCTTGCGTTCACGATTGTCCGCTGAAGTTCATGTAAAGTATATTTGCAAACATGACTTAAGCATTGTATTAATTCGGTATTCCTCCTATTTCCTGCGAACTTTTTTATTCTTGACTTTATGTTTACTGTTCATTGTGCAAGTGCCATAATTAAAGCAAGTAACTAGTTTTTCAGCATAAAATTTGTTAAAGCGAGACGTTTCACTCTATTATTCTTCCATAATTAAATTGATTAATTAAATGACCTTACAACATGTATTGATTTACTTTCGTAAGTAGTAAAGTACTTAAGGTTATTAGTCATAGAAAGCTCACTAAAAGGAAACCCATTACTTGCCCTGATTGAGCTCAACCTATTTTTAGCAATGTCTAAGTGATACATGCTTAGAGTATATAAGGGCCAAAGCAGGTGTCGTAAGGCATTGTGATAACGATGGCAACCCTTTTTCCTTCAAGTGCCAAATATATCAAAAACAATTATCATGGGACCTTGTTGTTAAATGCCAGAACCTGCCGTCGAAATATTTTTTGCAGTTTACACTGGTATAAGTGATGCCAATAACATCTTACATCCATTTTCAATTTCTATATTGATTATTTGGTATAATATATTTTTACGTGGAGCGCCGCTTCACATCTGTAGGTACAGTTTACAAATATGCAAAAAAAAAGTTTCTAGGTACACTCACTGAGGACGTCTGTTTCGTCGACAATCTCAATTTTGAGAATTTCCTCAATGACGTCCTCTAGGGTTACGATACCGACTACCGAATACACGGGATCGGCAGACTCTCCCATACGGATGGACTGCACAATCGACATATGGCTTTTACCCTTCTTGAACTCATCCAATAGTTCATCTAAACACTGGTCTTCAAAGCAATATGTCAACGGATGTTTATAGAAATCGCACACCGTCTTTAACGGGAATGCGTCTCCAGGGTCGACGAAGGCCAAATCTGAAATAATAAAGACAAGACCGTAATCTAGCAGGAGTTACACTAAATGGTCGGAACCATCAGAGGGGTCAGCATGTATGAATCCTCTTTTATTTATTTGCATCTTTGTCAGCTATTTGACCAATACATATTGGTCCTAGTGTAAAAAGTCGTTAAGCAGTAAATGGTGTAAGCGCTGCCTGGTCGTTATGACGTTGATTACTATCATTATTATTATTATTATGGTTATTTCTATTATATATATAATTATGGTCTATTTCACTTGGAATTTCCTCTAGATATCAAACGTGCACCGTATGCGTGCATAGGATTTATGTATTTTTTTTGTATTCGTCTTCCAGAAAACAGCGAAAATAGCAAACACGATGGACCTGTGAGCTATCGCTCTGTAAAGGCCGGTAACAACATTGCATTATTACGCTATAATGTATTATTTGCACATTGAATTTGAAAATATAGATATTATTTTATCCTCACAATGGTCTATTTTTGTGTTTTAGAATATGCAAATTATTTCGTCATTATTTAGTCCATTTTCTGTTGTCCGTCCGTCTTCCTGGTCTTTCCTTCGTTTCGTTTTCTTCTTTCTATTTTATATTTTTTCAAATGCCGGTGTAATCTATGGTGGCACAGTTCTAGACCCTAATATTTCACAGAGTATTATAATATGCTTAATCGATTCTGCCTGTTCTCTACACATTGCGCAGTTTATGTTGATAATCCTCTGACCTCTTTATTTTCTGTCATGTCTAATTTTGCCGCTAACAGTTTTGTCTTAGCGGTTCAGTTCTGCCATCTGCAAATAGGTTTAAGGCGTTCGAATTTGTATATACAATAAGACGACGACCATATTTTGTTTTGTGCTCTCCATATAATTTCCGTTTATGCTCCATTGCTATATTAATTCTATTGAGATTTAATTTATATTGCGATGGAGGTACCCAATCGGTACCTCCATAGCGTTATTTACCGCTTTGTACACGATCTTTTACACATATTTACTTATGTCCTTCACAGAATAGGCGTCGTACTTCTTGCCTCACGTTTATATCTTTTTTGAAGTTGATTGCCCTCATGCCCCATTTATCCACTATATGGGCGTTCTATCCTTTTTCCATATCATCATCTTCTCGATTCGGCTGTTGTGCTATAACAACCTCATGCTGTAGGACATTATCAAGGCAAGCTAGAAACTCCAAACTTTTCCTCTACAAATTTTGAGTTAAAACCTTCTTCAAAATTTCAATCTATACACAAGGCTGTCCTCGAAATCATTTTGCCGTAATTTTTTTTACTAGAGTTTTTGTTTTACTTCGTTAGGCGAACGTTTTATAACGAAAAACGAAGCTAATAGTTTCTTATTTTGCCTTTTGGCCCACTTAATCATTTTTGCTACTAATGGCCTCAATTCTTTTTTAAACCCGTCATTTGCCTTTCTTTCATTTAATTTTTTACTTAGTTCGTGAATACATCAAATATACTGTAACGTGTGACCAGATATACACGTAAAACCCGTCAAAAATGACTCTTCAACATTTAATGAGTGGCTCCGTTTTTTATGTTGTTGCCTGCAAATCTTCATCAATCTGTACTTTTTCTACATCTACATGTGTGTCTGTATCCAGAATCTTCTTTACCCTGGATAAGGTTTGGACCCTTTTGCTTACAGTTCTACCTTCCGTATTTGGTTAGAGCGTTATTAATCTGTTCTATACTATATTCGCATTTCTCCACCATTTCTGATCTAAGTCACCTAATTTTTTAATAAATCTCCATGGTCTTTGCATTTTTATGCTACCACTATATACATAATGTTCTTACGCAGGTCGTCTTTGCTTTTCCTTATCGTTTTCTGTGATCGGTTCTAACAACCCAAGAAATCTGCTAATTCTAAATTTGCTTTTACTACCGCGTAGCGGTTTTTTGACAGCTCTTCCCTTTTTACCTTAATTTTCCTTCGTTTATAAACGCCTTACTCGTAATGTTGCTCGTGCTCTAATTAATAATTCTTCTGGCAAATTATTTGTCCGGTCCATACATGCATTAAAATCAAAACTCTCTGCCAGGATTGTCATTTTAATTCCCGTTTGAACTTTGTTTCATCTACTATTTCAATTAGTGTCTCGCTTATTTTTTACTGGTTGTCTGTTATGCCCGTAAAACACATCATCAGGCTGTGGTCACACATTGTCGTCTATGCATAAAGCACATTTTACTTGTTTGAAAGAAGATGAATCAATGCATTCCTCTACAAACAAACAAATCAGCAGAAAAATCTCTTAGTATTCTATGTTCATCACATTTACTTGTTTTCCCTAAATGAGGAAGTTTAGCTAAATATTATATATGATCAGTGCAGAGGCGTTATAGACTTTGCCTTTCGATTTGCTCGCCTAAAATGATAAAGTGCGTAAGAGCATCATTTACAAATAGTTTTTCTAAATTGGTTAAAGAACAGAAAGAGTCAAAAGTTAGTGCATTTCGCCCTCGCAGGAATACTAGGCTACGGCCTGTATCAAAGCGTGATATTTTACCGCTACTAACGGTACTGTAATCGCAAGGCATTTGTCGGTATGAAGGTGAACTCGACGATTTTGTGTAAAGGCCCATAAACTGCTTGATTCGCGAAAAATTTACAACTTTGGCGCTTATATTAGGCGCCAACTTTTCTTAATCTCAATGTTCAATTTAAAGCTCAATGTAAAGCTAGTGTCGAATGATCGAAAGAGCGTATATACATATATGGCATTATATCTAACGGAGTTCCTCAACCAATTTAAAAACAGCAAAAACGATTTACCGCGTTTTTAAACACGGTTAAAAAACGTGTTTAAAGCTTTTGTTGCACAGCATGATTCGCCGTGCTGAGACAAAATGTACGGCTCCGTACTTTTTATAAAACGTCGCCTAGAATCCTTGGCATAAAATATATAACGGATCTGTAAATATAAACACTAGTTTCAAGTATATTCTGCTTTCTAAGACGTGATTACCTGTTGAGACATTAGCCTAGCCAAGAATTTACCTTTAATGTTGAGTAGAGCGACGATTGTATCTCGGTTACCATCATAAATGGGTATGCGCGTATATCCCTGTCGGATAATGTTCGATACAGTCTCAAAGTCGAGAACAGTATTGTATGGGAGCATGAAGACGTCATCTATATGCGTCATAATTTGTGCTGCTTGCTTTGTCTTCAGCTCTAATGCTCCTGAAATAATATTCACCTCTTCATTCGCCAGCTAAAATTCCCAAACGAGAACGTAGATCAAGTTAATGAAACTACGTAGCGCAGAAATGATCAGTTTAGAAATATGTGCGATCTAAATAAAAGTCAGTTCCATCGACAATGGGCCAGAGAGATGAAACTGGTGTGTGGAAGAGCAAGAAAATACAACGGGAAACACGCATAAACTATAATAATAATAATAATAATAATAATAATAATAATAATAATAATAATAATAATAATAATAATAATTTTACTATTTTAAAAAATAAACTTTAATAGCGATTATTTATGGGCAAACCTGTGTATAGTCCATTGTCAATTTTATGTATTCAATCAACTTCTCTCGGTCGTAGACATGGCCAATTTCTTCGCCAAGCACGTAATCTAAAGCGCGTGAGATCGGGTAAGACGCGAGAAACGTGAGCACCATAAAGATCTTCGTAATTATTAGAGTGCGGGCTCCAACCTCGAGGCCGTGTCGGGAGCAAATCGCCTGGGGAATGATTTCTCCAAAAACAACAATAGCAATCGTCGAGCCTAGAATTGCAACCAAACCTGCAAAAAATGAACGTTACTTTTACAATGTCCGATTGGGAGTTAACTACATATTAAATTATTAAAATATATTAAGGTGAAATAAATTCTGAAGAATAAACATTTTCACTAAAACTAAGTTTAGCTCGCATAATCTATATAGCGAATTAAAAAGTCAAACAGGCAGTAGTGTATGGTAATAGTAAGGCAGTGGGGTTCTTTCGAAAGGTAAATAACGTTATTTTACGCCTCTTCGGCAATTCTTTAGAAACGTTGGAGGATAAGGAGTTTTAAAGAAGGTATTAAAACGTAAGCACCGCAAACTAGATAAAATCATAGAATGCCTATGGAATTAAATGAGTCTTCGAGAGATTTGTTTAATGTTATTAATTGGGCTAACAAGCTTATGCCCGGCAAGGTCAATTCTGTGAACACCACCCACCTGGCAGTGTTCTGCTTCCAAAAATCAAGTTATAGTGTATATAGCTACATTCGTGGTCGAAACTTAACAAAATGGTGACAATTGGAAGTAAGAAATATTTAAATAATGAATTCACGCAGATTATTTAACTATTCAACATTAACAAGAAGTACCTGAAGTTAGATCATCGAGAAGAATCGTTAGTGTACTGTTGACAAGGACGTTGCCAAGAAGCAGGGAACAAAGGAGATAATTTCCGTTTTTCCGCAATGGAGCGATTGCTTTTGCGCACTTCTGCTCGGACGGAGTACCACAAGACTCGATCACCTGTAAGTACGCAGCGAATTTAAGTGAACCTGTGCCAACTATCCAACTTGAAGCAAAATGATAGGTTGAATAACTATCATCTCTTGTACAATCGGCATAAACATGGAACATTTTTCGTGAAGCGCATAAGACTAAATTTGAAGGGGGAATAGCACTCTACGAGTAAACGACTTATCTGGTGTATCCGTAATATACATACCTTGAGTTCGGTATTATCCAGAGACATAAGGCCAAGGTTGAGACCAGAGAAAAGACCGGAAAGTATGAGAAGTATAACCACGATACCGCCCTGCACCCAGATAGGAAGAAGCCGACCCACCGACCTGAACGTCAGCCATCCTGAGGAGCCCTGATGAACCCAACTGCAAGGTGCAGCAAACACATAGATCAACATCAAAATCATATGCTTAATGCATTATATATATATATATATATATATA